>RJWH01007508.1:0-39665 GCA_004363575.1 Solenodon paradoxus | reverse complement strand
TAAATACATTACACACATGTCTTCACTAGAAGACCATTAGCATTTGCTTTATAAATGAAAACAGGACAGAAATGTGGAACAGAAGCAGATATATACTAGACAGTCTTTTTTCTGCCCAGCCCTAAAACCAAAAGCAAATGTGTTGTTTTAGTAAGCACAAAACAACTGTGTTAAAAATTTAAATTAATGATTAGAATCTAACAGTTATATATCTATTTATAAAGAAAGTGGGGATGCTATTTAAGCAGAAGTATTTAAAGTATATTAAGTTGGATGGAATTAAATAGTTGCAGACTTTGTCAGAAAATTTACAGTTAGGTATATATGTTAAAAATTCAGGAAAAAAAAAATCCTCCCCAACCCAGCATACCTTGGTGGAGCAGCGGTTAGGTCAATTGCCTCTGAAGGAGCACAGGCCACATACCCGTGGGTTGGAGTCCAGGGCCTTGGTGAAACAACCAATGTGAACAACTAAATAGAAATAAAGTAAAGATGCTTCTTCTTCCTCTCTCTTCCTGCCTGACTACTCACCTTCATTTTTGCTGAAACGTTCCTTTAAAAAAAATCCTCAGAATGGCAGTTTTCAGGGGCTGGGGATCGAAGGAATAAGAAAGATGGTGTTTAAGGGTGCAACCTTATAAGAAGTACTAAATAAGCCACAGAGATACAATATTCTGTGTAAAGAATATGGACAATCATATTGTTCTAAATACATACTGTAATAAATGCTGCTACAATGGCAAACACATGACAACACATAAATGCATCAAAGAAATACAATGCACATCTGGAATTTCACAATGGGCCATGTCAAATTCATCCAACAAGTTCTAAAATTGATTGTGACAATGGTTGTACAACTCTGTCCATACACTAAAACCCACTGATTTGCATAACAAAATACAATTATATATTTAAACTATGAATTGTATGGTACGTGAAATTGTATCTCATTCTATTAAATTAAAAATGATTTCAGGGTAGTCATTAATATAAGACTTAAAGCTTCCAAATCAGAAAAGAACAGATGTCATCAAACCAAAGAGAGTCAAAATAAGGAAAAATGGATGGTACAGAAAATACAAACTAAGATAATACAATTGTCTCAAGAAGCTACTGCTAAATTACAAAAATGTAAATGAACTAATTTTTTCTAGAAGACAGAAGCCAACAGATGGATTAGAAAACACAGACCGAAGTGGTCTGCTTTCGGTAGGACACAGAAGACCACACATACACGCATGCATGCTGAAAATAAAAGACTAAAAAAGAAAAAAGCAAAGTAACGAATGCTAACAAAACAGTGCAAAATAATTAACACAAGACAAAATAGATCTGAAAGTGAAAAACAACAACAGGGATAAAGGAAAAACCACAAAACAGTAAATATAACCCCATGCTAGGAAGAAGTTATATGCTCCTAATCTTAAGATCACATTTTTGTAAAGCAGTTTCCATATATTAGCATTTTATAATAAATAAGGCAAACATTGAAGAATTGCAGGAAGAAAGTCACAAAACCATAGCAGGGGAAAAACACAGCCCACGGAGCAAGTGGAGAAGCAAGTGAAAGGATACAGTAGTTTTGAATAATAAAATTAACAATGTAAAATATCTACATACATATCTAAAGCCTTTTCACCCAACAATTGCACGTATTTTTTTTTCAAATGTAGATGTAACTTTTGTAAAATTAAGTGAGGAGTCATTTAAATGATAAAATATAGCTTACTATCTCTACTTTTTCTATCTTGCCACTTATTGGGAAACTTAAGCATGCATGAATAACTCATGAACCAAAGAGGAAAATAAATACCATAAAATAAAATATTTATCAGTGAACCATAATAAATGTACTGAAATAAAAAAAAAAAAACTGCCTGATCTAGTAAAAGTGGTGTCGAGAGGTGAAACACAACTTAACTGCATTTATTGTAAACAAGAAAAATGAAAATAAAAGTTGCATTTAACTAAACGAGAGAAAAAACAATAAGCTCTGAAGGCAGAAGGAGGACAATAAAAATCATAGGTAATAATAAAAGGTAAGCTCTGCAACAGAAGAATGTACACAATGCATAGGGAGATGAAATTCATGTGGGCAAATGCACTGACTACAATGCCTAACCCTCAGATGGTCAGACAGTCACAGGTGACACTAGCTTGTCCCGGGTGAGTTCGAGATATGATGATGCTCGGACTGTAGTAGAACTGGGGAGGGAGCTGAGGATCTGCAGACCAGCATATTCTCTGGTGGTCTGCTGATATTGGTGCTGTCCCACTTTGAGCACCCCTCCCCTGGACAGTCATTTTCAAATGTGTGGAAAGAGACGTGACCAAGAATGTTCATTGTCAGGAACAGCCAAAAATTAGAAACGATTTTAGTGGCTGCCAGTGAGAGGATGAATAAATAAATTCTGTGTGTCTCTTTAACTGAATAGCCATAGAAACTAAAATGAATGAACTACAGCTGTGGCAACTTAAAAATATTAAAAATAATGTTCTATGAAAACAGCTACAAAGTGATACATGCAGTTTGATGCTCTTTATATATGTTTTAATGATATGCAAAACAAGATAATGTAATGTTTATGGATAACAAATGTTACAAATCATGCATCAGCAAGGTAATACTGAATTTATGACATTGGTTAATTCTGAAGAGGGAGTGTGTGTGATGAATTGAAAATGGATAAACAGAGGGCCTCAATCGTATCTGCATTGCTTTTTCTATCTATTGATCTATCATCCATCCATCCACTGTGTTTTTACAAAATATGATTTTGAGTGATTGTTGCTTATTCTACCCATGCTGCTATAACAGAATTACCCAACTGGCTTATAAAGAACAAAATTTATTTCTAGCAAATCTGGAGGCCAAAAGTCTGAAATCAATGAGCCATCACGGCCAGGTTCTGTTGAGAGCCCTCTTCTGGGTTTCTCCTTGGCAGAAAGAAGACAAAAGAGTTTTCTGGAACCCCTTTGATAAGGGCACTAATCCCAGTCATGAGGGCTACATCCTTGTGACCAAATCAGCTCCCAATGTTTCCATCTCCTAATACCATCACATTAGAGGGTAAGATTTAAGCACATGAATTTTGGGGCGACACAAACAGTCTATAACAAATGCTAAAGGTCAGTATCTGGGTATAAAGTTATCATTGTGTTCCCTCTGGTATATAGCTTTGAGTGATTTCATATCAAAATGCATTCAAAATAATATCTGAAAGAACGCCAGGCCAAACTTTGTTTCTGGACATGTTTAAGGTGAAAAACATCATTCTGTGAAGATGGAGCTTTTATTGTGGAAGCGAGCCCTGGACAGTTCTGTACACATCATCACAAAGACACGCACAGTGTCAGTTCAACTAGTGATCTCACCTCCTATCCGGTGAAACGGTGAAGATGCTTGGCCTCCCTTCTTGTCTGTTCTCTTCCTTTGTTGAAGTGTAGTTCCTGCTGATGTCCCCTGATGTGCCCTGGTTTCTGGGCTGAGATAACTGACTCCTGTGCAAGAGGAAAATTAAAAAAAAAAAAATGCCTCTTTTGTTTCCCTTGCACAGAGAGGGACATTGTACCTTTAATGGCTTAGTTTCTGGGCTTTGGTGGTGTAAAACTGGGGCAACAGATAGAGTGACAAAAACAAGGCTGGATTGGTTACATGGTACCGTCAGAGGGTTCCTGGCAGAAGAGAAATAACATGTTCTGGAAGGCGAGAGGTGAGGAGGAGAAAGACGGGAATCAGTGGGGTCTGTGCTTGTGAGCAGTGATTGATGTTGGCCGGTTCCCTTGGGCCTCCTGCTTGCTCTTTCCTCCAGAAGGCCCTGGACCAGCTGACACAGCGATCTCCCTCGTTTCTTCTGACCTGTCTCACCAGCCAGTGCAGACGGGGGTTTCCATGATGCAGTCCCGGGGGGTCAGAATCTCTATTAGACTGGGTCAAATCGGGCAGAGTTGAAGGATTTTTCCATTGAATGTGGATATACATATGACACTGTCCAACACCCTCTCTGGTCAACCTTGAGTGAAGTTTCAGAGCAAAACTGTCTCACGTCCACTATTAGGTGAGTGAACTCTTCACCTTTGTAACCTCATTGAACTGTAGCCACATCCTTGTCAGATGCTAATGTTTTCTGAAACTTCAGAGAAGAGAAACTGACACTGAGAAATGGACAAGGTAGCACATCTATAAAGAGGCTCATGTGGAACTAAAAGCCAAGTTTATGATATTTTTGCACAGAGCTTCACTGGATGCAGTAAAATATGAGACTGATCTCATTCCAAGGAGCTTTATTGCATAGCCGGGAAGCAAGATGCACGCTCCTGAAACAGTAAGGCTGTACCCACGTCAGATGACAACAAGGGACAAATTCTATGTGTTTAGGATATGTTAACAGATCAGGCAACTATACGGTCCTTGGAGCCTGTTAACTTTGGCTGAACTACCTTCTAAGATCAAACACAGTGGCAACTCACCACCTCTGATAATTTCTTTTGCTTTATAGTCAAGTAATACCCTATTTCCTTTTATAATACCCTATTTCCTTTTATAGTAGCTTTATTATTTCTTTTGCTTACATTGCTACCTATGTTTTAAGACACTGAGATTACACCCCAGTCTCTGTGTATTTCATTCGCATCACCCCTCCATCAGAGTTCTAGTGCCCCTTACCCTCACCTGTTCCCTCCTCCCTTCCCTCCTCCCCACCCCAAACCCTTGGGAGCCATGGTTTTGCATCCCATGAATTTGGCTGAGAACAATTCTGCTCATATGCTTTGTTTCTTTATATTCTACACACGAGTGAAACCATCTGGTGCCTCTCTGTTTCTTTCTGGCTTCTTGGGTTTAGCACAGTCATCTCTAATTCCATCCAGGTTGTAGCAGAGGGCACGGTTTTGTCTTTCTAAACAGTTGCATATAATCCCATTGAGTAGATATATCCTGTAGCTTCTTGATCCAGTCATCTGTTGACAAGTGCCCTGTTTCTTTTCGGGGAACAAAAGATTGCCCAGCCTGTATATAACCATGAAATGCTCTGGAGGAAGATCTTTGGAAGGAAAGCAATTGGGCATAGTTATATTCAGGATAGAAGTGACCCTTAGCTGCCATCTCTGTGGGATTGTGAGCTCCTTAAGGGCTGAGGTTGAGTCTTTCACATCATGCGCCACACAGCCTGGCCCAGAGTGGCTACTCGATAATGTTCATTGCTATCTTTCTAGATTGTTTTCTGGGTATCAAGGGTTCATAGGTAGGTGGGATCTCTCTAACCCACCTTAGAGACAAAGGCCTCACTGCACCCTTGAATTGCGTCATTTCACCTTATTGGCAGAGTAGTTTAGAGTCAGAGACCTTGGCAATGAGTCTGGTTGGCATGGGGCCTTCCTTGGTGGACTTTGAATCCTCCAATTGGATTTGTCTAGTAACTACAAACTTGGGACTTCCACATGGCTGTGGTGCGCCCTCTGGGACAGAGTTTTCCATGATTTATTTTCTTCTTTCCTTTGTTGTCTAAGGGCTTCAGATCTCTGTGGACACCTGATCTCCTGGGTACCCCTTAAGTTGTCAGTGTCACATATGTGGGGAGTGAGTCATTTTAGAGCCAGTGACAACCCGCTTCTTCCCTTTCCAGGTCCCCTGGATCTCTGCCCTCTCTCTGGTTCAGAGAAGCTGTGATCCTTGAATTCGGGGCCCCTGTGCACAGTGAGAGCCAAGAACCCGCATTTATTCCAGCCCCAGGTTCTGAGCACACTGGGTGTTTGTGTTCCACTCAGAGGGAGGCAGAGAAGCAGTAAGGGCAGGTGAGCAGCTCTTCTGAGACCCTGAGCACCTGGATCCAGCCTTCTGGTTTACACCAAAGCTGGAGCCTCACAGCTCATATCCCAAGGGCAAGCAGGCAGGGAAGGACAAGCAGGCACCCACCAAATGTAGAGTGGGGATCCCTGACTTCAGTAGAACCTATTCCCATCTTCAGACTTTCCCCAATTAGTTCATTTTTTCTTGGAAAAGCTCTCTTGCAGAGTCATTATGCTTTAAAATGTCCTTTTGTATTTCAGGTGAGAAAAAGGGGGCTCATGGACTTAATTGATTTGCCTAAGCTCACAGAGTGGGGGTTCCCGGGGACATCTGGGGGCTCTAGGTTCTCTCACCTCTCTCTGTCCCCTCATATACACCTATGATCTAAAGAGAATTCATTTTCTTGTTATTCAAGTGCAGCTTCATGGCCATCCCCAGGGCCCACTGAGATTGTCATCCCCTAGGCTTTCCCTTGATGGAAATTCCGCAGTAATCAGAGTCCATGAGCAATGGAAGCAAGATAAAAAGAAGGTCTTCCTGGAGTGTACCTTTAAGTTCTGACAGCGCCACAATCTCACGGATGCAGAGCATATCCTGAGAGACAGGAAGAGCTGGTGTTATATCTATTTGGAGATTAGGAGCTAGAAGCTCAGGAAATTTGACTGTCACCTTGATTCCTTTCTACTATGCTGCTCTCTGTAGCTTTCCTTGGGCCTGGGGCCTCTGCTGCACGTCTGACTGAGAGGTCGCCCATGTCCTTTCTCATGTCTTCCCTACCCATTTTTTCCTTTCACGGGTGGCCATATATGAATAGCTTTGAGCAGCAGCTCATGCCTTCCCAGTACTGCAGCCAATGGACGGGAAGAGAAGCTCTTGCTAATGGGTCAGGTTGGACTTTAGGAATGCCGTCTGCCTGGAGAGATGATGTGGTGGAAAGATGGCGGGCTCTGGGGTCAGACTGGGTGGTATTCTTGTATGAACCCCTCCACTCACTAGCTGGTTGAAGGAACACTGAGGGAGCCCCACATCCTAGGTCCCTTTCTGCCCCTTGTCTGCTACCAGGCAGCTGAGGAAACTAGGGCTTGGTGGAGGAGAGTTTGAACATGGCTAACATAGCACAGTTTTTCAGGAAATGTAAAATTAAATTCAGCAGCTAGGAAAAAGGGAAATGACAAGTACAGATCAATCCACTTGTCTCGCACCCAGGGCCAGAGAGCGTGGACTGCTCGGACACACAGCATTTTCATTCTTGATGCTGCTAGCCAGGAAGGTTGCATAGCCATCAACACCCAGACTGGACAGCTTTTCTGAAAGTGCTGTGGGCTTTCTCTTTCCTGTTTCCTGGAAACAAGTAGCTAAGTGTGTAAAGGAAGCAGCCTGCGCAGGAGGCAGGTATCATCTTTTATTACATTAACCTATTTATTGCATGTAGACTCTTTAGCACTGCTCACAGGGGGAGAGACAAAGGTCCCATTTCAAGGAGCTTCCTTTGGGTGTGTGTGTGTGGGTGTGTGATATTATAGGCAACCAAATAAATGTCTGACAGATGACCAAGAGGCTGTGACAAAAATATCAAGGCAAGAAAGGAGGGTCAGAGAGTGAGAGGTGTGTCAGAAAGGTGGTTGGCAGGGCCTGTCTGCTAAGATGGCCTCATGCAGACAATTGAAGGAAGCACAGGAGGGAGGACACTGAAAGGTGCAGGAACCGTAGGAGCAAAAGCCTTAAACTTTCACTTCATGTGGTTTCCTTCCCTCTGTAGACCAGTCCTGCACAAGTGTGTATTAGTCTCCCCAAACTGAGGCTCAGCCAGAGTAAATGACTTTCCTCAAATTCCAGGTGGTACCTGAAGGTGCTAGAGTTGAAGTTGGCCCTCTGATTTAGCATCTGTGCTGTGCACTGAGGGCCTGAGTGTGCTGGAGAGAGGAAGGTCCCACTGTCCCTTGGCTGTGGGCCGCAGGCACACGGGGAGTGACAGCAAACTGGGTAGAGGGGGTGAATTGTACAGCGAAGGCAGAACTGAAATGGTGGTGAGCGTCATAGATTCTATGCGCTTGTGGATTTACCGTACGCGCACCTTCACCCTGGACAGTCTTCCAATGCAATGTTCCTTCCATCAAATGAAAGCACCCAGAGAACAGGGGCACCCACCCACATTGCCCGACCCCCCTGTTTGCTGGTGGTCTTCTGAAATCATTGTCTGGATCTTTGTAAGTTGTTCCCCAATTCCTTTCCCTTTGGTCGGAGGACCAGTGTCCCAGAGGCCAGCTGGACAGAACTGAAGTAGGGAGAAATCCAGCCTCTCTCACCACGCTCTTCATGTATTTGCAAGAACCTAGCTATAGTTTTGCTGCCTGGAGCTAAGCTGTTTTTTTTCCATATTTGCTAGAGAAAACCTTAACCAGGGAGCACCATCTTTTGAGGGCACCAGATGAGGCCAAGCCCTGGGAGACCTCACTCCTTGTTTAGTGACTCTCTCCTGTGACCCTCTCCTCCTCTGTGGCACTTGGTTGATGACACCCTCTAGCACTCACACTCAGAGAGGAAGCCGGTGCTGATAATAGGTCTGTCAGCCTCCCAGTGTCCCTGCAGGTTGCCAGAGCCTTCGGGGAATTCCTCCTGCGGGCCTCTGAGCGCCAGAGACATTAACCTCACAGTCAAGGCCAGCGGTCAGGGTTGCAGGTGTGTTGTTCTGTGACATGAAATGGCAGAGGGAGATGGTCTGGTATGGAGGGAAAGCATGGACTTGTGTTAGAACTGACGTTTGAATCCCATCTCTGCCATGTTATATTCTCTGAACTCCTGCAAGTTACTTAGTGTTTCTGAGGGACAGGTTCTTTCAATGTTATGAAACGCAGGACCCATCATGCCTCCATAAAAGGCAGGTCCTGGGATCACAGTACTGCTGTGAGGACCAAGTGAGGTAATCCATGCCTAGCAGAATCTGCCCCATGGAAGGGGCTCAACAAAGACCATCTCCTTTGTTTTTGGAGGGAAGCTGATCTACCAGCGCAGAGCCCATGGAGATGGTGGTAGACGAAGGTTAGAATCTGAATCCTCTGGGTGATCATCTTGAATCCTTACTCAGAGAGCATTCCTTTGGTCTCATCTCTGGTGCATTTGAGAATTCCATCAGAAATGCATTCTGTTGGGTTAGGTGTTGTCCTCCACCCAGGTGTTTCCCATTGCCTTTCAGTAAGGAAGTGGTGGAATGGGGATTTGAAGACACTCGCTAGTCTAATGCTTGAACATGGTCCCAACCCCTGGCTCTCTTGTCCCTGTGTGGACTGGACAATTTCTTCTCTTAGACTCATCTGTGCATATTAGCTGCTTCTACACTTCTCTTCCTTGTCTCACCGGAATGCCCCATTCTCCTGCGGCTGAACTAGACCTTCTCCTTCACCTGTACTCTGCGATCTTATTGGCGAATTCTTTTTCCCTTTCTTCCTCTCTCCCTCCCTCCCTCCCTCCTTCCTTCCTTTCTTTCTTGGAAAGGTGCAGGTAGGAAATGAAGGTAAAGAGAGAGAAGGAAGAAACATTTTATTTATTTCATTTAGTTGTTCACCTTGGGTGTTCCCACTGGTCTCCGGTCGTGAACCAAGCTCTTTGGGAGGGGTGGACTTATCCATTAGCCCTCTAGGACACGCCAGAAAATTCTATTTTGATCTAACATGTTTTATCTTCCTTCTTAACTGTCTCCTGCTCTGCTCTCCCAGATATGTAATGTTGTACATAGCACACTCCTGTGGCGGTGCGTGGATGCTTCCCTCTTTCCCCGATGGAGACTATGAGCTCTTCTATATGGGCCCACAAATCCCTTACCATTGTGGACCTGGTGCCCAGTACACCTCAGGGCCTCCTGGATGGAAGCTCGAATGCGCAAGTGGCAGGCATGGAAGTTTATTTTAGGTAAATCATGTCAGTCAATTACGATGAGTAGGTTCAAAATGCCATTGGTTTCATAACTTGACCAGGTGAGGCAATTGTGGGATTCTCTTTTGCATTTTAAAGAATGAATATGTTAGGAAAGGAAATCGTGGGACACCCATTCGATTGTTTTATTCATGTAAACATTTGGAATAGGCTTCTCAATCTATCAATTCAATCCACTTGACAGCGTGGGTTCGGCTCTTCTGTCTCAAAGAACACAAGTGGGTACTGGACAACGAGGAGGAGCTGATGCAATGATTTCAAGATCATTCAGTTTCGATATTGGGCTGTGGATTTGTTAGTCAGAGACGGGGGCTGCAGTCATGACACACTTGGGAGGGTGTCATTCTTGTGTCTTCAACTCTACCTTCCTGGGTATCTGTTGTCCCTGTCATCTCTCTGCAGAACAGGAGACAACAGATGACTTGGCTGCTTGGTGATGGCAGGCAGGGTAACAAGAGCTTACTACCATGAGCTGTTCATTTTGCTCTTGTAACACTACAAAGTGGGTCTGGGACAGGGATCAGCAACATACCATCCTGGGGCCAAACCCAGCTTGCAGTCTGTTTTGTACAGACTGGGAGCTAAACATGATTCTTATGCTTTTCAAGGGTTGCACAACCCACAAAAGCCCAAAGAAGAATCTTTGGTGGAGATGGTACATGACCTGCAAAGCCTAAAATATTTGGTCTCCTGCGGCAGAAGTCTGATGACCGCTATCCTAGGAGCCCGGGAGAAGTTCTGCTGAGGGGCCCAGGCTCCTTCAGCCTTAGGGTTCTGCCACCCACTGAGTCTCAGAATATTCTGAATTGAGCCTGTGATGGGGGAAAGAGGTATGTGGAAGGGACACCTCTCTCTCTCTGTCTTTCTCTCTCTCCCCTCCCTCCCTTCCTTCCATCGTTCCTTTCTTTCTTTTTTAAAGGAAAGGTGCAGGCAAGAATGAAGGTGGGCAGAGACAGGCAGGCAGGAAGAGAGAAGAGGAAGAAATGGTTCTCAATTTATTTTATTTAGCTGCTCATCTTGGTTGTTCCTGTTGGCCTCAGGACATGAACCTGGGACCCTGGGAGGTACGTGGATTACACCCAACTGTTACTCCACCAGGGTGCACCAAACCAAGTTTCTGGATGTAACTTAACTGGACCTGATAAAACCTCCTCAAGTTCTGGCATCCACTTTCCAAGTCACAGATTAGAGAACTGAAACTACAATGAGGCAATGCCTGCTTGGTTCTAGTCTCTTGGTGGAGACTAAATGAAATGCGGCTTCGCCATTCCTCAAATCTATGACAACACACTCTGTCCACCATCAAATTACCAAAAGTTCTTCACCCTTGTACCTTGGACCCCACCACCCCTTTCTCCCACCCTCAGCCCCTTCCTCATGGGTGACCTCAGTTCTAGTGTCCGTGTCCCAGGGTTGCAGACCTCACTTTTTAGTGGGAAGAGTGCCAAAGAATGTTGGGATGTATTTTAAAACTACTCTGGTAACGGAGACATTATATTCCTTCAATCCTGTAATGAGATAGGAATTCTTCTTTTTGGACCTAACATTATCGGTTTTAAAAAATGGAATTGTTAGTGTTTTGCCGTGGTCACAGGCTTCAAGTTGATGTTGGAAGGCAGATTCAGACTCAATCCTGCTGAGTCTCTGTCCGCTCTCCACGCCTAGGGACCATGGCCATCAACACCCCACACTCTGCTTGCAACAACCTTTCATCCTGGCCTTCCTGCCTCCTTGTTTCTCTGCACACTTGTCCCTTCTGAAGAGCAAATGGCATCACCTTGCTCCGCTGTGGAGAGCTCTCTAAGGCTCTTGTCATTTTCGTCCCATCCTCTATTCCAGGAGAAGGTAACATGTATATTTTTTCATTATGGTTTATTGGCCCTGTCATGCTATAGATTGATTAAGTGAACATTTCACAAGAACTCGATGAACTAGGTTCTTTTGTACTTGAAGTTGGGTGTGCTTGATCAGGAAGCCAAGCTCAGAACCTGCATGGTGAAGTTTCCTAAATGCACCTGTTTCTTTCTAGCGTCAGAGCTTTTTTCCGTGTTACCTCCTCTCGACATCTCTATCCTTTATCTCACCAGCTTGTACTTATTTTCCAGGTTCCAGCTCAGACAGTCTTTCATCCAGGACGATTTCTGATTCCTCGAGATGAGTTAATTCCTCAAGACTGCGATTTCCTTCTATAATATCTTATTTCCACCCAGCACTTCTCATTTTGTGCCAAAATTGTCTATATGTGGTCTTCAAAGACTGTAGATTCTTTGAGGGTAGGGATAGTGTTTTGATTTCACTTTCTTCTGATGAAGTGGAACATATTTCAGATATTCATGTTATCAAATTAAAGTTTCAGTGACCACAAATCATGTTTTACGAGAGTGGAGTCACCCGCATGTAGTGTCTGTGACTGCTCTTGTGTCACATGACATAACTGTGTGGTCACTACAGAGATCGTCTGCCTTCCTCACAGGTCCTCTTAGCGCTGTCATTATCTATGAGGCTATGAGTCTACTGAGCTCGTGCTCTTCTATATGCAGCCATATAATCAAAACTGGACCCAGGTGACAGAGTTTGTCTTGGTGGGATTTTCTGGGGTGCATGAGACACGCCTCCTCTTCTTTACACTCTTCCTCACCATGTACCTGTTCACCTTGGTGGAGAACTTGGCCATAATATTGGTAGTGGGTTTGGACCACCGGCTCCGGAGACCCATGTACTTCTTTCTGACACACATGTCCTGCCTTGAAGTCTCGTATACCTCCGTCACGGTGCCCAAGATGCTGACGGGTTTTATTGAGGTGGAGGGAGGCAAATATATCTCCTACACTGGTTGCCTGTCCCAGCTCTTCATCTTCACCTTCCTTGGGGCAACAGAGTGTTTTCTGCTGGCTGCCATGGCCTATGACCGCTATGTGGCCATTTGTCTGCCTCTGCGATACGGGGCCTTGGTGTCCTGGGGCACGTGCATCCGTCTGGCAGCTGCTTGTTGGCTGGTGGGTTTCCTCACACCTATTTTGCCCATCTACCTCTTGTCCCAGCTGACGTTTTGTGGCCCCAATGTCATTGACCACTTCTTCTGTGATGCCTCACCCCTGCTCACCTTGTCCTGTTCAGATGTGACCCTGAAGGAGACGGCAGACTTCCTGGTCTCTCTGGCTGTGCTCCTGGTTTCCTTCACGGTCATTGCCGCGTCCTACGGCAACATCGTTTGGACGCTGCTGAACATCCGCTCAGCCGCTGAGCGCCGGAAGGCCTTCTCCACGTGTGTGTCTCACCTGACTGTGGTGAGCCTCTTCTATGGCACACTTTTCTTTATGTATGTCCGAACCAAAATGGCCCCCTCCGAAAACTTCAACAAGGTGGTGTCTGTCTTCTACTCCATTGTTACGCCCATGCTGAACCCTCTCATCTATAGTCTTCGGAACAAGGAGGTGAAGGGAGCTCTGGGTCGAGTCTTTTCTCTCAAGTCGTGGAAGGTTCAGTGAGGAGGAAGGTGGGGATCTGGATTCCTGGCCTTTGCTCTCTGTTTAGAAGGAGGGCAGAATGGAGTGGCCTGGTTATCAGAGTTGTGGACTATGTGTCAGTTAAAGTAACATGTGAATCTGCTATAATGAGAGATCTAATCTAATCTAATCCTAGAGAATGAAGGAGATTTTGTCTTTCTTGCGAGAGTACAAGGTGAGCCCCGGGTTGATGGGTATTCAAAGGCCCAAGCTCCTTCCACCTTGTAGGGTCAACATCCCCTAAGATGCTGGCAAACTAAGACTTAGAAGTCAGAGCCAACTCACTGCTTATTTTTAGTGACCTATGAGCTAAGAATGATTTTTGTATTTTTAAAAGATTGACAAGAAATCAAAAATAGAATATTTAATGAAACAGAAAGCTGTTATATATTTAAAATTTCAGTGTCCTTAAGTCAAGTTTTATTAGGACACAGTCACACTGCGGTCTATGACTGCTTTTGTGCTACAATGACAGAGCTGAGATCGTTTGCCAAAATCCAATCTGAAGTCTTCTTGTTATTTATATGGTCAACATTATGTTCCCTTGGGCAAGAAGGGTGAGGCTGGAGCATGGGGAGACACACCCTTGTTTTAAGGCTTCTCTCCTAGATAGAGCAATCATTTCCCTTCACCTTAATTGGTGAGAAGTTAGATATTGGTCACATCTAATTGCAAGGGTTTAGAATACAGTCCACTGGTAGGCAGTCAAAAACGTAGTCATAATTTGGTACTGTGGAAAAAAATCACATTTTGGCAGACAACCTGTAGTTTCCAGCACAGACTAAGTCCCTAGGATCACAGATTACTTTCCACATGATGCATGCACTTTCCTTCTTTGTTTCTACATTCCCTTATTTGAAATATAGATCATCCTCATTCTGTATCTAATAGTGCTTTGAAAATTGAATTAAGATCTCTATGGCAATGGCAGCTTACTTGAAGCAAAACTCAAAAGGGCAATTATAATTCAAGTAGTTCCCTACTTATAAATAGTTGCATTTCTAAAGACCCTTATAGTCATCATTTGAATGTGAAAGCCATAACTAGAGTATGTGGAAGAGAAAAGTGCTGAGATGAGGCCTGGCTTGGGGGGAGACAGAACTTTTGTGATGGGTGTTTCTCAACTGGTCAGTAAGAGCTCATAGACCATGATGCGCATGAGCGTCAGTTTTCACCTGACCCCCCTGCACCTCCAGTATTTTAGCTGTTACCTTTTCAAGAGTCAACCAAGAGCACAAATCACATGTTTTGAAAATAATTTCATGTATTGAATATAATATTAGTCATGGGCTTTATGTTTTTTTTGATGATGGCAAGATGCAAAAAGAGTGCAGAGATGAGAACCTTTCAGAATCTAATATAAGCATCTATCTGAATGGGCGTGCCCTGGTGGAGTAGCTGTTTAGTCAGAGAGCACAGGCCATCTACATCCAAAGGATCTGAGTTTGCATCCCAGGGCCGGTAAACAACTAAGACGAACAACTAAATAAAATAAAGTGCTTCCTCCTCTCTCCTCGTGCCTGTCTGCCTCTGCTCATCTTCATTTCTGCCGACACCTTTCCTTTAAAAAAAGAAAAAATACATCTTAATGGAGTAGAGGGAGTAGTTGCTTTCAGGTACCTACCTGCGTAGATATAAACACAAAATAAATTTCTCTTTTAGGTTTCTAGTTGATGGAAAGAAAGCAAAATATACTGGGTGTATTTGTCAGAAGTCACTAGAGAAACAGAACCAACATATATGTATTGGAGATTTCTGATAGGAATTGGTTGGTTCATGCAACGATGGAGGCTGAGAAGACCCATGACTTGGTCTTTGCAAGCTGGTGAATCAAGAAAACCTAAGATGGAAGTCCTTGTCTGAATTAAAAGGCCTGAGAATGAGGAATGCTACTGTCCAAGGCCAAGAGAAGATGGAAGTCATGACAGGGCCACCAGCGCTCAGAGGAGGGCATGGTCCCCGCTGGGTGAGCTGGAGAGACCTGCAGGAGGGATGGTGGCAGCTGAGGCAGCTGCACTTAAATGCCACTTCTAATGACTAATGACCTTAGATACTTCGGGGTCAGGGAGTGGACTAGTGAGGTTCCATGGGTTCTCTCCCACTGTTTAAGGAAGGTCGGCCTCAGTGATCTGCTTCCCGACGTCAGGCTGAGAGGCGAACACTGCGGCAGCCACGGGCAGACATCCTAGCTACCTCAGGCAACCCCGAATGGGCAAATACACAGAATTAACTTTCTCATCTGCTCAGTAGTCACCTCTGCCTTTAGCGAGCTCCTTTATTTTGGGAGCCAGGTGGTGCTTTGGGGAGTTTAAAACAGCCTGAGCGTTGTTGAAGTCAGTATCCCCCTGCTCACCGTCTTTGACCAACGGCCCTAAGTCGGTTCAACACAAAGCGTGCTCCTGGGTGCTTGAGGGTTCCAGGTCCTGTGTGGGTGGGTCCCTAGGGAACTCCCCTTTCTCACCTTGAAATGACCTTCTGCCCAGATAATAGCACTGTCATTGGTCAGCAGCTCCCTCCCAGGAGGCGCTAGGAGGTCAAAGCGTCCCTCAGTCACTGTCTGTTTTTTCTGGTCTGGGAGGAGGCAGATGTTTGCGATGTCAAACGTGGCCAGTATCTCCCCATCTGCGGTGAAGAAAACCTCTTCTAGGATGTGGTGGGGAAGCAAACATCTGGGCGTAATGGAGCACCTGAGGGAGGGGCACACAGCAGCAGGAAAGAACTGGGCAACGGAACAGCTGGGAAGGGCACGTGGTTCCCGCACATGGCCGCGGTCTCCTGCACGCGTGCTGGCCAGCGCCGGAAGGCCGGCTCCTTACCTTTGCACGTTTTATTAAAGCAGAGCTCTGTCTGCTCATCTCCCAAGTGGGTGGTCATCTGTGGTGGGTACAGAAGTAAAAGTCAAGTTAAAGGAAATCTGAAAGTACTGGGTCTTGCCTAAGAGCACTAGGAAGACAGCTTGGTCTTACGAATACGGGCATGTCCAGCTATCCAGTTTCCCATCATCCATCCATCCTTCGTGCCAGGCCTGGCTGTACATTGGGAGGGAGGATACAGAACAGCGCTGCCTTCAAAACAGCACCTTGTTCATCTCAGCAGTGTGGCTGAGAGTTTGCATGTGTGTGTACAATGCGTGTGTGCACACGAATGAATGCATACATGTATGCGTGTATGTATGTATGACAAAAAGATGTTGCTGAGGAGTAAGAATGTTTTAGTGGATCCCAAACTCCTCAAAGCTGCGAGAATCTCAGTCTTATGTGAGTGCGCATAGCCCTCCACTGTTTCTTTCTGGATTAACTTTGGAAGAAGAAAAAGGAGGACAAGCAGAGTGCTGCCAAGTACCCACCGGAATGGGTATGTCTATACTTCTGAACACCTGTGAAGATGGGATTGCCTTCGATTCTGTGATGAGAAAAAGGGGTTGTGAGCTTTTCCAGAAACCTGGAACTCTTTAAGAAGCCCTTTGAGGGTCTCTACACTAGAGCTCTCATATGCCTTTCCACTTTTCATTTCTGCTGCTGTTTTTCTTACCTATCCCCAAATCCCATGCTTTTACCAACTGGATCACTTTCTCACTCCCCCACATGCCATATCCTCCAATACCTGGTATAGGTTAATTATTATTACTCTTTCCAACCAGAGTGCAAACACCTTGAGGGAAGGTACACATTCTGAGCATGTCTGTATCCACCCTTGCTCCAAAGAGCATGAGAATTGCTTAGGAAATACAGTGGCACAAATATATTTGTTGTGTTAGGTGGTGGAAGTCCAGCAGGAGGAGTCGAAGCAAATAACTTCGCAGGGGTGGGGGTGCAGAGCTGGGTCTAGAGTCAGCATAGAGCAAAGGCCCCTGCCAGACTTTGGACTCAGGTTGCCTCGAGTGATTCCTGACTCAACCTTGAACCTACTGTGTGACCTTGGATATGGGATCCGACCTTCCCATTTTTCTCATCTGTAAAAAGGAGCCCAACCTCAGAGTATTGTCATGAAGATAAAATGTCCTGAGACCTATCAAGTGCATAGAACATTGCCTGGCATGGAAAGGCACTCAAGAGTGTTAACAATTATAATTCTTAGAGCCTGTAAGAACACAACTACTGACAAAACCAACTAACACCTCTCTTAAAGAAGCTGTGCCGAGTGTGAAAGCGTTCTTTTAATATGAAGAGGTTTTTACTTACTCTGACTTCATTTTATAACTTTACTTGGGTATTTGCAGTGGTGTGCCCCTAGAAGTTTAAAAACCGACTCTCTAGGGGAAGGGGAAAGCCAGGATTTTTAGTGTTGGCTGGTGTCTATGGTATAAACACATGTCCCATGGCCAGTATCAAGCTTCCGGTGGTTTAACAAGCAACTTGCTTCATTCCTGACAATTTGTCAAGAGAGTCTCATTGCCGATTCTCTGTTCTAGATCTAGACCTTTGATATCTTTACAAAGATGTCGTCTATCTCCTGCCATCATTTTTCTCAGTTATCCTTGCCACCATTGCCCTCTTTTCTACTGGAAGTCATGTCATCCAGAGGTGGACACTCAGACCAGCTCCCACCTGCCATCTGTTTTGGTTGGCTTGCCGGTTAAGAATGGCTCTTATATCTCTAGAGAGCGAAAAGAGATGAAAGAACGTTTTGTTACACTTGGAAAAGACAACTTCAATTCCAGGGCATGCACAGAGTGCTGTCGCATTGGGACTGTGTTCACGTGTTTGCAGACCATCTGTGTCTGCTGTCACATTGCCTCCAAGATGGTGACAGCTGTGACAGAGTCTCTATGACCTGAAGATCCTAAAATACTGCCCGGCTTTACCAAGACAGTTGGTTGACCTCTGATTTGGCCTATTAGCTGCTACTTAAAATTTTTTTCCAAGTAAACTCTTACACTTAATATCAACATATCAGGCAGAAAAACGGAACACTTGGGTGGATGCAGCCATCAGGGGACCCAGAACCCCAGTTCTAGGCTCTCTGCTAGAGGCCCTGCCCCATTATCTGGGGCCTCTAAGGTCTCCCTAGGACCCTAAGACTGAGCGACACACTAAAATGTACTGATCCATGTCACCCTTCTTCAGGCCCTTTCCTTTCCACTTCTTCAATTCCTGTCCTTTCCATTTCTTCTGACCAAAGAAACATGTCCAGAGAGGCAGAGAGACTTGTCCTAGGTCACACGACAGGCTGGTGAGTGGACGAGGATCCAGACCCAGTGATTCTGGCTGAAAAACTAATGCTTTTACTTGATGCTGTTGATTGAGAACTTTGTCCTTTTAAACCTGCCTGTTTCTTTGCAACTGTTTTGATTACTTCTGAGGACAGGAGGAGCCCTCACCTCCCTCCCGCCACTGCAGCAGCAGGTGGGGGATGGATGGAGGTGCTGGTTCCCCATGGCAGACTGGCCACTTTCCTAACTTTCAGATCCATCTTTCCTAGGAGGGGCCACGTGCTGTCCTAGCTGCCTGTTAACATGGGCAGGTGGTGGCCTGAACGAGATGCCTGACCGCTCTCCTGCTGTTCCATGATCAGAAGCAGCACCACCCTAGCTGGAAAGAGCTTGAAAGCCTCACACACAGGAGTGGCTGCAGGTGTTTATTGGCTTATTGTCACAGCCCTACAAGGTATATTTTATTATAGTCACTCTGAGGAGGCACAGAGGGGCTTAGTGACGTCCTGGGTCTGGAGCCCCAGTCACTGGCTCCACATTCTGTACGCCTGTTAGACCACGTGACTGCCCGGCTCTGCAGGCTCAGAGCACCTGAGATGCACAGGGACAGTGCAGGGGTCCCAGCTACTCACCTGCCACGCCGGGCTTTCCCACATCAGCATGGCTTCTTCCAGGAGAGGTCCCCCTCCTGGAGAGTTGGACATCAGGTTCTGGAAGGTGGTCAACAGGGCTTTGGCTGCCAGGTAGGCTTGGTAAATGGCAGTCACGTCAGGAAACTGGACCCGTGTTCAAAACCCGGGGCTGGGGAAACAAACAATGATGAACAACTAAATAAAATAAAGTGCTTCAAAAAAATTTAAGAAACCCATCATTTTAACATACAAACATCTGTCCTTAATTAACATTTACCACCTGGAAAGTTGCAAACCGGTGAGACCCTCACCACAACCGAGGCCATAAACGTCTCCCTCGCCCCAAATATTTCCTCTGCCTCTTAATTGATTGCTGTTGCTAGGTTTTTGTGTGATAAGAAGACAACCTAAAATCTACCCTCTCAGCTAATTTTGAAAAGTGTAATGCAGTATCATTAACTACGGCACTCTGCTGTCCAGGAGCTCTCTAGAACGTGTCCATCATACGTGACTGAAGGTCTTCAATCCTTGACTAATACTCTGCTTCCCCTTCCTCTCAGACCCTGCTCCACCATCTTACTCTAGTCAGGAGTTTGTCTGCTTCAGATCTGTCACATAAGTACGATCATGTGGTCTCTGTCTTCCCGTGTCTGTCATTTATCTCTATTATTTTATTTTAACAGGAGAGGTGCAGGCAGGAATGAAAGTGAGAAGAGGCAGGTGGGAAGAGAGAGGAGGAAGAAACATTATATTTTATTTAGTTGTTCTTCTTGGTGTTACTTCCAGGCCCGGGACATGAACCCGGGTCCTTGGAATGTATGTGGATGCAGCCAATCTCCACTCCACCAGGGCACCACTATCTTTTATTTTTAATTATTATCTCATTGGTCTGTGATCTATGCTATGTATACTTTTTTCTAAAGTCAATGGACTCAGACCCAAGAAACCAACTCACTTTATGAAGAATGAATGGACTAAGAAGCGTATCTTCGGTGTCCATGGGAGAAGTCAAGAGTAAAGCTATGCTAAGGTTTTACTGTTGTAGCTTATATAATCATTGACATTGAGAAAGAAGGGTTTAGGTGAATAAAAAAATCCAGTAATCATTAGAAGACTAGAAACAAGATATAGAATTTTCAATTAACCCAAAGGAAAAATAAGGATTAAGAAAACTGGGAAATTTCAAGAGAGGACAAAACAGGAAAAAAAGCATAATAGAAAGCTATAATCACAGAACTAATACCTTGTAATACCTTCTAACTAAGTAGTCCTTTCTATTTCTTATTGCTATTATGTTTTTATTTACAGAGATATTTATGGAAGATTTAATAGAGAGTTATGACAAAGCATCATCAATAGAAAATTATAGAAGAGGACAGAATGACATCAAACTTGTCAGTAATCGGTGAGCGTGAAATTCAAATTGCTCTGGTTAAGAGTGTGCTGGTGGTGGGTTAGTGGTTCACTCTGTGGCCACTGGAGGGCACGGTCCACATACAGTTCAAGGAACCAGGTTCAAGTCCAGGGAACAACCAAGATGAGCCACTCAATAGAATAAATAAATGCTTTTCCCTCCTCTCTTCCTGCCTCTGCCTGTCTACTCACCTTCATTCCTGCTTGCACCTTTTTCTTTAAAAATAAAAAAAGGAAAAAGAAGAAGAGTGTGCTGTGCTCTCTTTGCTGTCTGGGTGACCTCTCTGGCCATCTGTGTGTCTCTGACACTAGAAGGCAGGCCAGGTATCCTCAGGACTGGAAGGTAACTCTTCCAGATAGGTCACAGTAAAATCAATAGAACTGAGGAATGACTCAGCCTTCTGGGTGTTTCTGTTCTCAGCTGAACCATCTGTTTACCCAGGCCGATCTAATTTCACAGAGACAGTGGTCCAGTTCCATCTTGTGCTCCAGCTCTAGGCTCACGGAGCGCCCTTCTGAGAGGGATTCAGCTTCACCTAGAGGCCTGACTGCAGGGACAATCCACCAAAGGCTATATCAGAATCAGTTAAAAAGTGGTGTCTGATTTTGGCAATGATTTGGGGCAGTCCCACTGATATCAGTCATTTATGTGTCCTTCATTCCTGGAATTATGATTTCATATCTTTGCATCCAATTTCTTTGAGGTCGGCAACTGGATCTTACCTTATGGCCGAGCATGTAAACTGCTGATCAGAACACATCTACTGGCTGGGCGTGAACTGTGACATTTCTAGAACTATAAAGCTGAGACTGTATTAATAAGCCACTTCAATGCTGAGTATATCAGGAGGTTTTATTTTCCCTGTCACTGGGGCACTTAACTCAGAAGCCTTGGTTACTAGCTAATCCCTGGGACTGGAGAAGGAGACCCCGGAGGGGCGGGGGTGGCCCTGTGAGGATGACAGTCCTGGATCTGACATGGCTCACGGTGCTGGGACAGGGTCTGACAAGGCTCATGGTGCTGGGACAGGGTCTGACATGGCTCATGGTGCTGGAGTGGGAGCTCAGAGCAGGCTGCAACTGTGGGGACAGGGCTAATTCCATGCACTTTCCTTCTCTTTTTTTTTTCAATGAAAATAGGTGTAGCAAAAATGATTTTTTAAAAAACCTTTGTAAGAATTTTCACATAAATTTAAAAAAAACTAAGCAATCCTCTCTCAGCCAAGTGTCCTGATGTCAGTTTGGAAACTAAGGTCACTGTCACCCAACATTTCAATATGGAATCTTGGGACTAGGTTGTTGTGTTCTGCAGCTTCCCGTGGTTGACTCCCCTGTGAGAGCCCTGTGGGACCCCGAGTTACTGCTTTCTGGGTTCGTGCTTGCCTTCTGTTCAGAGTGTGAGCATTTCTGAGGAGAGGCTTTGGCCTCATAGGTGCCTCCTGGTTCAATGTTCTAAACCAGGAGTAGTGGATTCAGCAAAGATTTGGAATTAATAATCAACCCCAATAGTGTTGTAATCTATACTTATTTATAATTAGATGGTGTTTTATTTAAGTGAGGTTCCCTCCTCCTTGTTTCTGTACCTTCTTCTACCCTGGAATCACCTTGTCTGGCTTTGAATTCCAACCTACTACTTATTAGCTGTCACTTTAGATAAGTGACATTTCCTCTTCAAGCCTTAATTGCCTCATCTGTAAAATGGAAACAATAATCGTATTTACTCCACAGAGTAGAGGATCATCAGGACTAAATTTGGTGATAAAAATGGAAGTAACCATAATAGTAAATACTGATAGGCACTGACTACAAGTCAGGCATTTTTCTAAGTGTTTTGCGTGGACTAAGAATTTTCACATACAAAGTAGTTAAAGAATCGTTTCCACTAAATTGTCCAATGGAAGATGCAGTTATCATTAAGTAGGCTTCAGCCAATATTATGGAAGAAAGCATATGACGCTCATTTATACCAGGGTATGAATAGCTGACAATAGCTATGCATGGCTCGAGTCTAGTTCTTGAGAATTGTTTGCTGTACTTGGATTACTTCTCAACTGTGGTATTTGAGGCCTCAGCGGAATCTGGAATGGAAATCATTCAATCATTCGTGGGGTGTGTTATAAAGCACAGTAGGAAGCAGTGATGCAGTGGGAAAAGAAAAATTCTCCCTTTGGTAAAAAGATTTGGTAAATATCGCTTCCCTGCTTAACAGACTCAGTGTACAGTCAGACAGAGCTCAAGTCTCGGCAAATGTTTCCTTGAAATATCAAGAGGCCCTGCAGCCTAGTCCTCCCCATCCCACAGCCCTCTGTCTGAGAAGGGTGGGAGGAGGAACAAAATTGTCTTGCTGGGGCTGAACTGCTGAGTGATGTCAGCAGCCCCCAGATCATAGACTGTTTGAGACCACGTGCAGAACAAATCAGCAGAAATATCATGGGAGCTTGGCCTAAATTTGCAAGTTTGCAAGAAAAGCAAAACTACTGCTGAAGGAGGGCTGGTAACCTTACATTGACTCATATGCACTGTGTCATTTCTGCAAACCAGAGAAAATCTCCCCTCAGGTCGCCACGTGTTTGCGGACTGGCAAGAGGGGACTGCAGATCTAGTACAGTTGCTGCTCCTATTTTTCAGAAGGGGAGAGGCCCGGAGAAAGGAAGAGGCCTTGCCTGCCATCTTGCTGCTAGTTGCAGCTTTATGCTCCATCACTTTGTCATGTGTGCTCAGTCAGAAGCTTTGGATGGGTTCCTCTCCCCAGGTGTGTCTCTTACCTGAGGGACTCTTAGAGGGACAGCAGCTCAGCCATGGACTCGACTCTGGGGAGATCATCCCTCCAATCACCCCCAGGGCAGGTGCAGGGGCTGCAGCTGAAGCTGGGTGTGGGCCGGGGCTGACCGGACAGCAGGGCCAGCACGCTCCGCAGGGCCCGGGGCCTGGAGATGCAGGAAGCCTAGACCTGTAATCCCATGGTTTGGGCAGGAAGACCGGGTCCTCTCCTGTCTCAGCCAGAGCAAAGAGAAGGCCCAGGACATTCAGGAAAAAGTGGACTTTGAGTCTTGGAGAGGATGAAGAACAGGGGAAGTTAGGATTGGTCAGTGGCATCCTAAAGAGCCACGCCAAACAGCCTTAGAGTCTCCTCAGAGAAGTGGGGACAAGAGTTTAAATGTGCGTCTGCTGAATGAAAATACCTCAGGAGGGACAGGGCTTTTTTAAAAAAATTATGTCAAGTTTTATTAAGGCTACTGAATATTAACTATGAGCCCTAGACATACATAAATTTGACTATGATTAGGATGATAATTAAATAAGATGGTCACTTTCTTTATTTTTCAAGGAAAGGTGCAGGCAGGAATGAAGGTGAGCAGGCAGGAAAAAAGAGGAAGAAGCATTTGATTTGATTTTTATTTATTTGTTCCTCTTGGTTGTTTCCCCAGATCCAGGATGTGAATCCAGGTCCTTGGGATATATGTGGACTGTGCTCTGCCAGAGGCAACAGACCTAACCACTACTCCACCAGGGCCCACCAGGATGGTACCTTTCAATGACTAGACCAACAGAATTAAACACAGCAATATTATCAAGGTCTCTGCCTGGGTATTGGTATCGGTCTTACAATACAGATGAATATAGGTGCACATTAAAATAGTAAAAACACACATACACAGGTAGACAGACATGGAGAAAGGCTGACAGCTTCCTGGGTGACAGGGACATACAAAGTCACACACACACACACACACACACACAGACTCATAGATACAGAGGGAATGACAGCAATATAACCACATATACAGCATCCCGTCCGTACACTCAGGCAAACACCCAACAGAGTGGCTGGGATGCCTGAAGAGACAGGTGGTACATGCACAGGAGGGGTGACTCAGGTACAGAGACAGGCAGATACACAGAGACAGGCACTCCAGCGTGGATGTGGCAGCAGATGGGCAGCACTCAGGACTGCGGTGAGCGGCGCGGACACACGTAGACACTGGACCATACACACGGGCAAACAGATGGGCACAGAGAGCCTGGAGCAGACGCAAAAGGCATGCTAGAATGACCTTGACAAAGACAGGCAGGAAAGAAGGAAGACAGAGTGGCGGAGAGTGACACGAGGGCCTGGCTCCACACTTCCCGAGCTTCCTACCGATGGACCCTACAGGCTCATAGATTAGAATCTGGTTGGAAACTGGTTAAACTTTGGATACAGTTCAGGTGTCTGTGGAAGCGGGCTTGTGGGAGAGGGGTGCCCACAAGGTGGGCCTGGAGCTGCCTGCCCTTGGGCCCCATGCACATGTCCGGAGATGCATCTCTTTTTAAATTTCAGTTTTACTGAAGGCGCATTGCAGCAGAACATTATATAGGTCTCAACACGGACAGCCCACAGATGCAGCCACCAGGATTCTAAAACCAGCCCCAGGCCTAAGGCTGCCAACTCTCCACTCCACCAAATGAAAGACTGCTGGCCAGGTGCAAAGTGGGCTGATGAGGTCCTGAAGGAGAAGGGAGCTTGTCTTCAGGGTCTCAGTGACTTGAAGAGCCCTTGGGATTAGCATGGAATCGCTAATAACTAGGTGCATGGCCTTTGTCAAGGACTTCACTGCAGTGGAGCCCTGCCAGGCTGGTGGCGGGCCTGGGCCCTAGCCCATCAGGGAGCCTCCTCTGCACCTTCCAGCTTCCACCCCTCCCTGGGAATAAAGAGTGCCACCCACTAACGGCACGGCGGCTGCTCCGGAGGCCGCTGGAACGGGACTTCCGGTTGACGTAGCGCTGCGTGTAGGTGGGGTCACAGACCCGATGAGCACGTCCCCTCGAGTGGAGAAGATGTCTGAGGGCCTGCACTTGGTCAGGTAGCCCGGGCTCTAGACTGCGCTCCCCCAGGGCATCACTGAGCGCAGGGACACAAGGACACATGGACAAGACCTGGGGTTAATCCCTCCCTGCGGGCTGGGGATCCTCTGTGATCAGACGGTCAGTGACTGGCTTCCTCCAGGAGACTCAGTGGCCTTGCGTTTTGCCTGCTGGGTCTCCCCTCTTAGTGGTTTCTTGGGTCTCTTCAAAGAGTCTTCCACCTGTAAAAAAAAAGATTTTGATCCCAAGGGCCTGAATTATCCTTAAGATCTCAAGTACCTCCTTTCAAGTCTGACTCATTTTCAAGTGCGTGTGATCAGATGAGCTTCGGAATAGTCACAGCTCTTGGCCCAGAGAGGATCGACCCAGACCAGTGAGAGTCCAGATGTAATCTGTAGGGAGACGTTGGAATTATACACTCTGACCTGGGGTCGGGGACTGGGGATGCCCAGTGAGGAACTGTGAATAAACTGAGAACCAAGGGAACTTTGTTTCATCAAACGTCGTGTGAGCCTGGCTGAGTGAAGCTTGTCTCTGAGACCAACACACTCAAGGGTCCAGGAAAGTTCCAGTGGACACCTGAGGGCAGGTGAGAGGGAGGCTGGTGCAGGGTCTCCAGAAGGGCAGCATCTGGGCTCAGTAGTAACTGTGCCATGTACAAGTCACCTTGAACCCATTTTCCCACTGGATCCCCATGACCGTCCATGGGAAGCAGGAGTTCATTTTAAACAGGAAGCGGGCTGTGGCGAGATGGAGTGATTCACTCTAGGTCATACACACAGTAAATAGAAGGTACCAGTCTTGAACCCAAGTCTCTGGGCCCTGCCCCGCACCTGCATGGAGTCACAGGGTTGTCCCACAGAGCAGAGGTGGGGCATCACCGGCAAGAGCCACCTGCTCAGTGGCTGAAAGAGCCTGCCAAGGCAGCTGTTTGGAAATATTTTATGTTGGGCACGGTAGGAGGACCTGGAGCCAGGTCCTTGTCCACCCAGCTCCCTCCCTCCCAACCAGAGGATGAGCTCCAGGCCCAGAAGGCCCAGGGCCACTGTGTGTTGAGCTTGCCCTGGTTGGTGACAAAACTGCAAATTCTTCTTTGTTCTACAACACCCACCTGCCAGCCACCGGAGTGAGTCCACCACCTGTAGGAGGGTCTCTTTAGGGTGAAGGCTCAAGTGGCAGCTTCAAGAGTCCCCAGAACTCCCTCACTACAGGCTGGGGGAGGCAGCAGGGCATTCACTCTCCCTGGGTCTCACTTTTCATCTCTTCTAGGTAGTGCTCACTTGGCTTTTGTGAAGCTTAAAGGTGTTTAGGCATTTGAAAGAGACTTGCAACTTGTAAATGCTTTGAGAAAGAAAGGATAGTTATCCTAGGACTGGAAACAGGTCAGGACAGTAGCATAAGTGTAATAGCAGCTCCTCTGGGCACCAGACAGCATTCTGGGAGCAGGGAGTGGGAGGGAGCAGGGGCTGTGCACTGGTCTGCCTGAAGGGGGCGCCAGGGGGTAAGAAAAGTGTTGAGCTCAGCCACCGGGTTCTTGAATATAAATCTAATCCTCAATTTGCTTTCTTTTTTTTTTTCAATTTTCTCTAGAGTGGATCTTACTTTATTTTTCCAATTTCTAAAAAAATTACTGATATGCTTTCTTAAAATTTACATACATTTCAAAATAGGTAAAATTGAATATAGTGGATATATGAATATTCATTATATTACCACTTCACATATGTTTGTATATTATATACTATATATTTGTTTTGTTATTTCACATCGCTATATGATTTTTAAGATATTCGAATTCACACCTCAGTCTGTGTGCATTTCATACCACACCCACCACTAGAGTTCTAGTTTCCTTTACCATTCCTTATTTTTGTTTTGATTGTTTTTCAGGCCAAGAAAAGGACACAATTTATCATATTAAATACTTACTCCAAAAGAAACTCAGGAGTGTACAATATATTGGATATTTAATGTGAACATAGCAAAATGTGTTAAAATTCATAATGTAAGCTCGAGTCACAATTCCTTAATTTAGAAAAGTGTAATTTGCTTTTTAAAATAAAGTTTTATTGCAATGCAGCCACACTCATTTGTGTATGTCCAGTAAATCCCCACCTAATAGTCAATAGTTTCTTGAAAACTGACTTTAAAGCAAAACGACATATAGCAAAACCAATTTTAATTGTTATAAACAAGAGTTAAGTTCCTATAGCCTATTTCTGATCACAAAACACCATCCAACTTTTAAATGAAAGCCCCACATACTTTTAATAGTAAACAATAATTTGTAGCCATTTTTTCATCCTGCTTATTCCAGTTTAAGGTCTAGGAGGGCTCTGTTCTGGCAGCTCAGGTGGGACCCAGCTCTGGACAGGAGTGCTGCTTTGTCTGCCAGGGAGCACACGCACGCAGTCTGGGACATTGTGACAGGACAATGAAACTAAGGTGCACATCTCTGGATGTAGGAGGAAACTGGAGTACCTAGAGAAAACCCACACAGACCTGAGAATATGCTAATGAGGGGACTAAAACAGGACACCCCAAGTCTCTCTGAACTGGTCTCCCGTGGATCCCCCACTCTGACATGAAGAACTAAGGACTGTGGAGGACAGCCCCAGAGGCATAAGAGAAGCTCCTGTCCTTCTAAACCTTTAGCTCTTCCCTTAGTCAAAGAAGCTGTCACTCCCTGGGCCTCCATCCTTCTCATGATTCAGAAGTTATCTTTTTTGTCTTCTTTAGAAGGGAATTATTTACTTTACTTTCAGAGTAAGGATGAGTCACTCTTCCTTGCCATGTGGAGACCCTCTCCTCTCTGCCCTGAGACCTCCGTGGCTTAGCTCAGGATATAAAAGGGGCTCTGCCCCGTCTACCTCAGAATTTACTGCCATGTAAATTCTCCATACTTATGTTATTAAATTTGGGCCTTTCTCTTACTAATTTTGCCTAATGTTAATTTTTTCATTTGTTTATCCTGTGAAGAACGTTAGAGAAATGGGGGTACTTCCTCTGATCCCAGCACTAACTTCATACAGTTAATGGCCCTGGTCAGGAATTAATTGTGTTTTCTCATTGATATTATAATGAAAGGACATTACTTGTGGACCAGGGCCTGCTGTCTTCCCATGACTACTTTCTCACATCCAGGGCAGACTTGAGTAGTTTCCACAGAAAACGATTCAGTCCACAAGATCTCAAATAATTAGTATTTGGTTCTTGACAGAACATGCGTATTGGCCTTTAAATTAAAATCAACTTTTAGTTCACAAGAAATTCAGAGTAGAGTGACATATGAAGGGACTCAGCACAGACCCTCTCAAGTCTCTTAGTACTGGTCTCATATAGACACCCCATTCCGACATGAAGCTCCCTTCCTTCTCCTAACTTCTTTGCAATCATCACTCCCTAACCCTCTACCTTCCAGTAATCAGAAGTGATCGCTGTTCCTTTATCCCCTAAAAGGCAGTTTGAGGAGGCCTTGATCCAGAAGTTAGTTTCTGTGAGCAGCCCTTATTATCTAAGAAACATCTTTACTTTCAGAATAAAGTTGAGTCGCCTCTCCTTGTCATGTGAAGACCTCCTTCCTCTGTTCCTGCAGCTCCAGGACCCCTTTCCCATACCTTGTATGACAAAGCCTCCAGATGGTGAGAAGACTGACAACCGGGTACTAGAAAAGTAGAGAAAAAACACTTTATTGCAAGCACTGGTGGTGGTTCAGGGGTATCGTTACCCAAAACTGAGCAGTTGCGGTGGGGGTGAGGGGTTCGTCTAGAGGAACTTCTTTTATACCCTGGGATAGAGTCTATTTCCTTGGTACAGCTGCACGGTATGGCAACCTGTCTTATCAGCAGTTATTGCTGCAGGGAAAGGAACCTATGCTTGCTTGCCCTTCGTCATGTAAAAAGGGTGTAAAACTTCTAGCAGACTAACTCTTGCTTTGGGGTCAAGGAAAGGTTTTCTATCATATTCTCCTCTCTTGATCCTCAAACTGGTTTACAGCCTTGAGGATTATACAGGAGACTCTAAACCAGAAGTGGGAAAAGGGGCGACGATTCTTTCTGGTTATTTCCTGCTGAGTTGGGCCCTCGTGGGGCTCAGCAGCTCAAGTCTTCTTCTCCAAGGGGGTTGTAATGGCATTTCGGTGACCTAGTCTGGAGTCACATCTGAAGCTTTAAGGCCTCAGGTCCGGTGTCTGTTGGTGAGCCCGGTGGGTCATTGGTCTCTGCAGTTCTCCTCCAGAATGCGTGTCAGTCTGAGAGGAGGGGGAGACATTTGTTGGGTGGTCCAGCTTGGATGGTGCTCAGAGGGGCCCACCATCCAGTCAGGTGGCCTGTTGCTCAGCTGGTGGCTGCTTTCACCCAAGAGTGAAGGATCCAGGTGTTCAGACCTGCAACTTTAAGAGCTGTAAGGGTGGTTAGTATGACTGGATGGGGCCCCTTTTAGGTCGACTTCAGAGACTCCTTTTTCTATTCCTTTACCCACACTTGATCCCCTAGTTTGTAGGGGTGTGCAGTTATTCCTAAAGAGATGGGTAGTCTGTCTGTTATCCATCTATGTACTTCACAGATGGTTCTTCCTAGTCCCTGGAATTGTTTTTAAACTTCCAAGTTCCCCAGTTCCCTTAGGTCCCTCTTAGGTCTATTTAAGGGAGTGGGTCTACCATATAAAATCTCCAAAGGGGAAAATCCTATTCTGTCCCTTGGAGCACAGCATATCCGTAGGAGAGCTAAGGGCAGTATGTCTGTCCAGGGTGGACTAGTATCCTGACATAACTTAGCCATAGCCTGTTTGAGGGTCTGGTTCATGTGTTCTACCTTTCCTGAACTCTGGGGCTGACAGGCCATGTGTAACTTCCACTGGACGCCTATGGCCTTAGTGACCTGCTGCACTACTTCTGCAACAAAGGCTGGGCCACTGTCTCATCCTGTGGTCAATGGCATCCCATATCATGGGATGATGTCATTTAGTAGTGTCTTGGTTACCTTTCTGATCTTTTCCATATTGGTAGGGTGTGCTTCGACCCAATCTGAGAAAGCGTAGACACAGACTAAGAGATATTTATTCCCTCAGCTTCATCCTATCTAAGTAAAGTCCACCTCTAAATCTTCTAAGAGAGCCTGGCCACAGCACTGAATTCCTACTGGCCCACAGGACCCTGTCAGGCATTGTTCTGTGCACAAAGCTGATTGAGCTCTGTGCACAATCAATGCTGTGTCACCGAGGCACAGAGGGATGGCTGTTGAGCGATCAGGTGGTAATGGCTTCCTTGATAGTACTGCTTGTTCTTTGGCCACTCGTCTAGCTGCCGCATCTGCTTGATGGCTTTCCTCTGATATTGAGTCCTTTCCTTTCTGATACCCTTTGCAGTGTGTGACTGCTGCTTCTTTATTCTTGATTCCTTTTCCTCCTGCTGTTAGAAGTCCTCTTTCCTTACATAGCCCAATGCACATGCAGAGTGGCAAAGGCATAGCATGAGTTGGTGTAAATGTTGATGTGTTTATCCTTGCTGAGTTCTAATCCCCTGACTAGAGCCCATAGTTCTGCTCTCTGGGCTGATCATCCCTCAGGCAAGATTTTTACCATTATAATCTCATAGTCAGTACAACTGCATACCCGGTGCGTCTCTTGTCCTCATCTATGAAACTGCCATCTGTGTAAAGAACGAGGTCAGGGTTTTGCAGGGGCTTGTCTGTCAGGTCTGGTCAGTTAGAACAGACTTCAAGAATCTCTAAGCAGTCATGCTCTGGGGCCCCTGCGGCAACAGGCAAGAAGGTGGTGGGACTTAAAGTTTTTACTGCTTCCAGTTGCACCCATGTTTTCACACAGGCATGAGTTAGCCAGTGGTGTCCCTTGACATCCACGAGCGTGATGACAGAATGGGGCACTTTAAGCTTCACTGCCTCTTTAACTAACTTTGTGGAGGCTGTGAGGGCTCTCAGGCCAGATGGCCGGCCTGCCACAACCAGGTCATTCTGCTCCGACAGGTGAGCTACGGGTCTCTGGCAAGGCCCAAAGTCTTGAGTCAGAACCCCCACAGCTACCCGGCTGTTCTCACGTGCAAACAGGGTGAAGTCCTGAGCCACGTCTGGGGTCCCCAGGCTGGTGCCTCAGTGAGTTTTGTTTTCATAGTTGTGAATGTTTTTTCTTGCTCAGGTCCCCAAACAAGGGGTGCCTTCTTCTCTCTTTTGAGGGCCTCATATAGGGGCTTTGCCCCCTCTGAAAACCATGGGGTCCATGTGCGACAGAATCCTGCTGCTGATCAGAGTCTGTCCCTGCCACGCAATCAGGTCTGCTTCAAGCGGCCCGGGCTGCTCGTGACTAGGTGCATTGGAAGAACCCGGTTTCCTTCTCTGCAGGTCTGGACATTCATTTTCCCAGTGCCCTGTTTTCTTGCAGTGTGCACACTGGTCCTGACCTAATGGAGCCTCCTCCCTAGTGTCCTGGCCCCTGTCTTGTAACCTCCCTTTTCCATGGCAGGTGGGGGTGTCCTAAGGCAGCTGCTAGAAGGTTTACTTTCTTCCTCACCTGTTCATCGGCCTTCTTCCTCAGTGCTTGGTCCCGATTAAAGAAGACCTTATCTGCTATTTCTAGAAGTTCGCTGGTGTTCTTGCCTGCAAAGCCCTCCAGTTTCTGCTGAGACTGACTGACAAAGGCAGCATTGACCATTCTTCTGGGGCCTCAGGATCAAAGGGAGTAGAGACCCTAAAAGCCTCACAAAGTCTCTCATAAAAGTCTGCTGGGCTTTCCTCTGGTTTCTGGAGGACCTCTGAGGTCTTAGCCATGTTAGTGGGCTTCCAGCTCCTGCCTGCACTCCCTGAAGGAAGGCCTGGTGATATCTTTCCAGCTGATTCCTCCCTTCCTCAGTGTAGGGTCCCACTGGGGAGCTTCATCTGGGAGAGCTTCTTTTGCCCAATTTTCTGTGTCTATGATACCCACCAGAGTCTGACTCTGAAGCCACATCTTACCCTCTGTCATAATTCTCTTTCGCTTTTTAGTATTGAATAGAAAGAAGGAGCTGGTGACAGTCAGCCCAGGTTGGCCTCTGGGTCTGAAAGATCAATTCCAAGACATCAAAAATGGCCTGAGGCTTCTCAGAGGAAGCTGGGATGTGATGCTCCCAATTCAGGAGACCTGTCTTCATGAAAGGTTGATAATAAAAGATTGATCCTCCCTCTTGTAGGGTCCCATCTGGGGCCAGCTGTTGAGGACCCCTGGTCTCACAGAGGGGCATCTTCATGGCTGCTGGTGGCTTGGGCCCTTGATTGACTGATCTCAGGTGTCTGCTGACTGGCTCTGGAGAGTCCAGCTGAGGCTCTGGACCTTGGGGTGGTGAGACTGAGCATTGGGAACTGACTGAGGAGTATATGGAGGCAGCAAGGTTGGCAGAGGAGTCTCCTCTGGATCTCCCTGGCTTCTTTAAATAGGTGCCTCTTAGCTTCAAGAGTGTGTCAGTATAAACCCCTGACCAGTATTCACACTGCAGGGAGGAACTGAGGTTATCGACGCACCTTAAGCCATATGAGGTCACCACGGAATCGCAGATTGGGATTCAAACAGGCTCTGTAGCTTTTGCTGTGGAGCAGACCATTCATTCTCACATTCACATACTAGTCAGTCTGAGTTTTACTTCCACCCAGGAAGGTCCTTATTCTCAGAGCCAACAAAGTCGCCTAAGGGGTGATCAAACCCTTCTTCTGCCATGAATGGCGGGCCTGAGCTTGGACTTGGTCCCCTGGGGGACACTTGCCAATCAGACATCTGTTCCTGGAAAGGCTTTTCTCTCCTTCACTGAGTCCACCGGGGCACAACAGGAATCTGGTCCTCCTGGGCCCAACATGGATTGAGACCCAGAAATTACCTGGTGGCACTGTCCCTCCCTCCAGGGTTGAGCGGGAGGAATCACCACTGGCCCCCATCAGTGGTGGCAACAAAGGGCCAGTATGGCTGACGGTCTTCCTGGCCCATGTGCTAAATATTATGACAAGGCCTCCAGGTGGCGAGAATACTGACAACCGGGCACTCGAAAGGTAGAGAAAAAAACACCTTATTGCAAGCACTGGTGCTGGCTCAGGGGTATTGTTATCCAAAACTGGGTGGGGGTGGCAATTTGTGGGGGGGGGGGTCTAGGGAAACTTCTTTTATGCCCTGGGATAGAGGTTTACCTCCTTGGTACAGCTACAAGGTATGGCAACCTGTCTTATCAGAGGTTACAGCTACAGGGGAAGGAAAGCTATGCTTGCTTGCCCTTGGTCACTAAACAGGGTTGGAAACCTCTGGCAGACTAATTCTTGCCTTGGGGTCAAGGAAAGATTTTCCACCATAATCTCACTCAGCATAGAATCTGTCTTTGGTCTGTTCCATTGACTCAGAATTCACAGCCGTGTAAATTTTTCATTAAATCTGGGCTCTTTACCTCCTAATCCTCTCTGATGTTATTTTTTTTCATGCAGCTGCTGAAGAACCTCAGAAGGCTTGGGGAAACTTCCCCATATCTCCTATATATGTATTATTTCCTATTGCTCAGTAACAAATGACCAACAAGTGAGCAGCTTCAACTGGCAAAAATTTATTATTATCTCATCATTTTCAGATTGCTGGCAGAAGTTCCAGGCCTCAATTTTCTCATCATTTTCAGATTGCTGGCAGAAGTTCCAGGCCTCAATAAGTCAAAACATGGGTGATAAGTGTTGGCGTAGGCAGGAAGGAGTCAGTTTTCTGTTCAGTTTCACTTCTTTTCCAGAGAATGGTGGATTATGATGCATTGGAGAAGGGAGGGAGCTGAGACATGCTGAGGAGATGCTGGGTTCATCTAGGAAGAATTCATGGAGTCAGTGTCCACGAACACCCAGCGAGTTTGTTAAAACCAGAAATAACCAGTTGAGGTAACATCAAGAGAACACACACACACGTGTGTGTGTGTATGTGTGTGTGTGTGTGTGACCTAAACTGCTGTCTCACACAGGTAAGACGGATTCTGTACATATGAGAGCTAGGGGCCTTGGATGTGTCCACATTACCAGGTGTGAGCATCCAGGGGTGTGTCCTAGATGAAGCTGCTAATCTGAGATCCCCTCCTAGGGTCTCTTTCACATTTTGCCAGTTAGTCCACTATTCATTCATCTGCATATTGTCCTGGAAATTCTAAGCTATGCTACCCTGCCCCCACCCCGCATCAGACTGCAATCCCAAAAGCCATTTCCAAATCTCAGGCAAAGTAAGAGCTTTTTAAGGGGCAGGGACACAGAGCAGATGCAAGTTCCATAGCCAGTAAGTGATCCATTGCCCTGTTTTTCCTTGTAGCAATGCTCTACCTTCCTGTTACAGGTAGTACTAGTATAGGGTCTTCGCTGGCTGGTGAAGGTGGGGGCTTATTTATCCTCAGGTGCTGCATACCACTGATGGTTTAGCATCAGCTGCATCTGCAAGAAAGGGTAAGTATTAGTGTTTATTTTTAGCTGTTTCATGGCATGAATCTTTGACCTCCTATGTCAACAGTCAGGGTTTGAGTCACTTCTGCTCAGGGTTTCCCATGACTGAAATTGAAGTGGGATCCTGGGATTCAATGGTGAAACCACCAAGAAAGAATTCCCAGGCACTATAGTTCGGTGTGACTCAGTAAGTTCATGACAGAAAATATAGGAGAAAGAAAGCAACAGCATGAGATAGAGTTCTCCTGGGCAAACAAACAGCTGCCCCACAGGCTGGGGCTGGTTAGATTTATACCCTGGGGAGGGGGCTTTTGGGCGGACAACCTTTCCTTTCCAGTGTCTGTTATTAGCAAGAGAATGGAAGTCATGAGGAAGTTCTGAGGCAGAAGCTGTGAGGGGATTTTCCTGGAAATAGAGTCTCTGAAGTGGCCGCTGGCATTCTGGTGATCCCAGCTCCTAGGGTATTGAGGAAAACATTCCGATGAAGAAGGGGTTACATGAATCTTTCCACAGGGTTCACAGAGAGATGAGATGTGGCTTCTAGTGCTCAAGAGCTGCTCTGTGGGGTGTGGCTCGGGGCACGCCAAGCTTCTCCATGACCTTTATTGGTTCAGAAGTTCTTGGTCTAAAGGAGACCTAGATAATGCTGCTTTGGGGCCCTACACCTGCTTCTACAAAATCAAGGGGCTGGGTGGGGCATTTTTCTCATCTCCATCTCAAAGTTTTCTTACAGTCCTCACTGAGTTGTTGGTATGCAGAAGAAGAAAGCTGCACCCCCAGTTTCTGGCCGCCATGGACCAGCTGTGAAGGCCACCAAGCCACCAGGTGCCTTGTAGCTGGGCTGCCCGGAAACTACTGGCTAGATAAAAGGACTTTATCACCTGAAAAATGGAGCCCTATGTGCATTTTTGCAATTATGTGAATCCTGTGTGTTGTCCATAGAGGAATTCACAAGTGACTGAGTTCCATCTGCAATTCATATTCTAATTTACACCTCCTCCTCTCCCTTTATAATATTGTACCCCAAACTTTTTTGAGTGCTCAGATCATATTTGGACCCCTGCGCGTAATAAAGCTGCGTTCACTACTTCCAAAAGAGCACACACTTGCCTTTGTCAGTAGAGAAAGAGCTGTAACAGGTAGAATTCATTGCCTTGCAGTTATATGACTGTGGCGGCCATTTCCTCACTAGCTGTTGCCCAAGTGGGCTCACTCAGGTTATTGTCATGTGCCCTGTCCTCACGCAGCATGGCCTTGCTCAAGGTAAGCAGCAGCCTGTCTCTGCTCCTGTAATTTCTCTTTTGGGCTAACTCTATCTGGTCAGACCCACACAGAATAGTCCCTCTTTCAATGAATTCAGAACTAATTTGGGACCCTATCTCTCTTCAAAATCTGGTAAGCTAGTTGCAGGAGTGTTTCTCTTTCATATTCATGCATCTGCTCTCATTTCAGGGGCAGAGATTATACCAGGGGATGGGTCACTAGAGGTCACCTTAAAATTCTGCCTAACACTAGTATTAACAAGCAATCAGACACACGTAGGACAGAGAATATTTATAACACAATCAGCATCTTGAAACAAATGAAAAGGATGGTGCACTGCACTAGGTAAAAGAATGTGACAGTCAAATGCAGTGCAGGAATTTAGATTGAATCCTGATTAAGACTTATAAAAATAATAACACCCCTTCTTGGATAAATAAGGACAATAGGAATGTGGAGTAGGTAGTGTTGGGAAGGAAGCAAATCGTCCTCTACCCTTCTAGATCCATAGGCTAGAAAATAATGAAGTCCACACAAGAGAGATTAGCAGGAGGAAACATACATTTTAATTAGGTGCGTGAGGGGCCCTGTAGAATATGAACCCGCCTTCTGGTTATTCCAGTGATGTTGTTTTGTCTCTACAAAGCAGGGAATACATGTAGGAGGGGAAAAGAGAACAAAGACTTGCAACTTAAAGGAAAAGGAAGCTTGCAGGGTTCAGCTACAGATGCATCTAAAACAAAATTTGCAAATCCCCGTCTGGGATAGTAAGACTCCAAGGCAGCGTCTCACCCACTGGACCAGCAGGTACTTCCTGTTTTTAGGGAGACAGATAATTAGGCAAAGCATCATTCTTGGATCTTCTGTCTCTTATTCAGCATGCTTCTTACATCCTTTGGCAACCCCTTTTTTGGTCTTAACGATAATAAATTATGAAATGAGGTATTATAATATCATAATATTGTGGTCAGGGATATAATCCTAATCTTCATAAAGTTTTTAAGAAGTTTTTCAATTATAACAGCCACAAAAATGATCATAGATGAATTTTCACCATCTTAATACACCTGTGTGGCAAGAACCAGATCAAGATTAAATACATCACCCATCCTTAAATCCACAACCCTTCTCCAAATCTAATAGCGCTGATTAACTTACTTGACATTGTCCTTTTTATATCTGGAATTATGTAGCAGTTATTCAAATTTTGTTCCTGAGTGAGGTTCATTCAGATTGTTAGAGTAAGCAATCATTTTTTTGATGGAATGCTACTTTTTTCTTCATAGAGGTTCTACAAGTGCTAAGAAAGTTTTGCTCAAGAGAGGATATTCACTCTAATTTTCAGACATTGATATATAAATATTTCAGTCTGTCAGAGCCCCCACAAGAGCAGCCTTAGACCAGGGATTGAAGTTTAATTACCAGGACAGTGAATTGCCTCTGGCTCCAGCACCCAGTCCGGAATGCATCTGAATCGATAAGGAAAGCTGATCGATAAGGAAAGCTGATGGATGAGTTTAATATGTGAGACGTATAGTATGTGACCAGGACAGATCCTTCACCAAGAAACAAAAGAATGACATCAGTTGAAGAAGACCACCAATAACGTCAAAGGACGATGTCGCCTTGGCCAATCAGGAACTGAAACGTGGTCTGCAGACTCCTCTCTTCATCCCCCTTCCTCATCATGTGGGATTTTCCCTTAAAAACTCAGGCCTCTGGCAAGGCCTCCAGCCAGCCTCCCCACTAATGGGGGTTTCAGCCTCCCTTAGCTGGCTCCATCCTCTCTCTCTCTCTCTCTCTGCTCCCCACTAATGGACCCCCAACTTGCTTGTCTGGTATGTGGAGCGACCCTGAACCCAAGGGGTCTGGGCCTCCCTTGGTGGGCTCCATCCCTTCACCCTCTGATTAAACCTCTGCTTGCTCACTGGCCTAACTCTGCTGTGGGATTTTTGAGCGACCTGAAAATCCTCATACAGTTCTAATGTTCTCACATGTGCATTTGTTTCCCTCATTGGAATGTCTGTCTTTGATAAAATCAATCATACTTCAGCATTGAAATTTGATGAGACATTGAAAAGAATCATAATTTTATGATCTTGCCTTATAAAAATCTATTGATGATTTCACTCCAGTTTAGAATATAAATGTATCCAATTAAAATGAGAAATTCCAAAAAAGAATCTTGCCATAGGAAATTTATTTTCCAAGCTATAATGATGTAAATTGAAAATTATATCTTGCAGACTTTTTTTGCTTGTTTATTCTGTTTAGTTTTCCCTTCCTGAGGAAGGGATACATTTAATGCCCTCCAGTTTGTTAGATTTGTTTTCAATACTTGAAATTAGCTAACACCTGCCACGGTTGAAGGTTTTGTGTTCCATTTATTGCATGTTGTGATAAGTACAAGATTTCTAACGGATTATACATAAAATATTTCAGAACGTGTAAACAAATGAGTTCAATATTATTGCAGATCACTTAATTGGTTAAAAAGTAGAATTTCCAAGGCTTGCAAGCTTTACAAATAATTTTTATTGAGATAACATTGCTTTACAACACTGCCAGTCTTTGATATGCAGGTCCACTCCATCAGATACATGCTCGCACACCACACCCATCACCAAATTTCTAACAATCCTCCACCACGTCCATTGGACATCACCAGTCTGTGTTCCCACCTCCACTCTTTTTCTCTGGTAACCTGAGTTCTGTTGTCAGAATTCAAAGGTGAGTTTTGTTTCCTCTGTTTATAGTCTACACAGGAGTGAAAGAATTACCTATTTGTCTTTCTCTTCTGACTTATTTTACTTAGGAAAACTTTCTCCAGATCCATCTATGTTATGGAAAAAGGCAAGATTTCATTTGTTTACTACAGCTGAGCAGTGTTCTGTTGTGTCTGCACACCACCTCTTCTTTATCTGTCGAGAGACTCTTAGATTGGTTCCATTTCATGGTTATGTTAAATAGCGTTGCAATGGACATGGGGGTAAATCTATCTTTTGATTTCATTTTTTTCATATTATCTGGAGAGGGAACTAAAAGTAGAATAGCTGAATCATTTTTAATTGTTTGAAAAATCTCCACACTGCTTTCCTTAGTGTGTGCACCAGGGATTGCTTTTGGCCCCTGCCCTCGGCCACACAGGTTTTTTCTAGTCTGTTTGAAACAGGCCATTCTCACAGGTATGTGGCGCTCTCTCATTGTGGTTTCAGCGCACATGTGCCTATTAGTGACAGGAGCATTTTTGCATGTCCAGGACTTGTAAACCTCTTATCCTCTGGATAAGAAGCAGGAAAGAAATATTGAACTGCCAAAGAAAAGGACTTTTTGTTTGAGTTTTGGTATCAATCCTATCTTGGTCAAAGGTGTCTCTCTGAAAATATTTACACATTTGTATTTTGATGGAAAGACCATCAATAGCCTGATTGGATGAAATCATAATTAGAGGAACTACAGTTGATTCTAAATCTATAATTGCACCCCAGGTTTCATCATTCAACAAGCTCAATAAGGACAGGCATTTCATCTTTGGCAAAATGAGCTTTCAACTGCGTTGCTTTATGAGTTGGATAAGAAAATCAAATGATTGGAATGATAAATTATTTTCTGCTAGAAGCGTTGGATGATACTGACATAAATGTGTCACCTCTCAGCATGTAAAGTTATTCTTTTCTGTGGAGCCAACACATCATCAACTATTGCTTT
>RJWH01007507.1:0-39662 GCA_004363575.1 Solenodon paradoxus | reverse complement strand
AACAGGAAAAGAAAAGAGAAAAAAGGCTAATGGGGAAGCGCTTCATGTCAGTCACAGTAGGACACTCACTAGTTTGCAGCCAGACCATTACAGTCAGAAATTTCTACGTATGCTGACAAAATCTGTCTTCTGATCATTTTTAAGCATCAATCGTAAGGCTGCTCTTCTAAGAAGCCTCTTTGACCTTAAATAGCATCCATTTTCCTTCGACTTTAAAAGGCGTATCTGCTTATAATAAAAACTACTCAAAGTACAAACAAGAACGTAACAATAACCCAAACCGCACCGTTTAGAGACAGCCAGTGTTTGTGTCTTGAAATGTCTCGACTGCTCCCAAGTTTGCACCCTTACAGGTAGTGCTGAGGCTGTCTCGGGGCCTAGCTCCCTGGCCCATACTTTTGATTGACTTGCTCCTTGTCACCATGTCCCATATTTCTCAGAGAATAATTGGTCCACTTCCAGGTCCCCTCCACACTGCATGGGTACAAAGATACAGCTTTCACTCAGGTTGGGAAGGTGGTCTGTCCTTTCCTTGCTTCAAACTCTGGAACATACTACCCACCCACCAACAAATATAAAACCTCTTTTTTATTTTTTAAAGAGAAGGAAGAAAGAGGAGGAAGAAGCATTTGGAAGGAAGGGAAAAAGGAAGAAGGGAAGGACGGGATGGGAGGAGGGGGACGGGAGAGAGGGAGGGGGGGAGGGAGAAAGGGAGGAAGAAGAGGAAGAAAGACTTATTTGTTTCAGGGTTTTTTTTTTGCCTGTTCTCCTTATCCTAGTTTCGAAACCCAAAACCTTGGATTCCACCCACATGGTCCACACCCCAGCTGCTGGCTTAATACCTGAGCCAGCAATGCACTCCTTTTTTTTTTTTTTTTAACTCCTACCCTTTTCACAGATGTATGAAGGACTCCATCTTTTTTCAACACTGTCATATTTATTGCTGAACGATGTGCAGAAGACACCAAAGTTCCCCTCCTTTGACACATGTCCTCTTTCAGTCTGGTGGAAATAACTCTTTGCAGCTCTGTGAATTAGTTCAATTGCCAACTTGCTTCTCCTCTTACTGGCAGCATTTACATGTAGGCAGGCAGAATGCTCTCATTTAGCATTTCCCATTTAAGTCAGGAATCCGCCAACTATAGCCCTCATGCCAAACCTGGCCCTCCTCCTGCTTTTGTAAATAAAGTTGTGTTGGAGCACACACATGCCCCTTTGACTAGTTACAACAGAGACTTGGGCCCAAAAAGCCAAACCTATTTACTCTCCGGCTCCTTACAGGGCGTAAAGCTGATCTATCTGATGCCAAATCCCCTTTGCAATCTCTGGCTAAGGCCCCCTGTTTCACTTCTCTCCAGTTCTTTAAAATGTTTCTCTAGACTCCACGACTGTGTCCGTCTAAACTTTCCATGACAAATGTCAACTAAATAGCAACAACACAGCAGCCACTATTTAATGATCCATTTCTTTTTGAACCACACTGTGGAGTAAACAATTCAACTATCCCAGTTTTACAGAGGAGGAAGCAGAGGCCCAGCCAGGTAAAGAAACGTGGATAATAAGGAGTAGAATCAGAATTTGGCTGCAGGTGTGCCCTGGTGGAGCAGGGGTTGGGTCAATCGCCTCCGAAGGAGCAAGTCACAAACCCCAAGCCCTGGTGGAGGGCAGGGAACAACCAATGTGAGCAGCTAAATAAAAATAAAATACAGATGCTTCCTAAAGAATGTGGAGTCCTTCTCCCCATAAGTTGCCATCTTATATTCCCGCCTTGTTCTTCCTCATTTGCTTTAAAGTAGAAGATCTCTGTGTGGTTTTCCTCCGCCTGCTTGGAGATTAGATTACCAGCAAAGGAAGTCAATAGCTTATCCATTTCCCTTCCTAGAAGGACAGGTGGCTGCTGGCTGCCAGGTGCTGTCCCCACCACTTAGCCGTGTGCCACACAATGACGTTCCCATCAGTGCATCTATGACAGTGACCCTTACGTCCTGCCTAGGTGTGTCGTGGGCTTCATTGGTGAAATTGCACTCCATGACACAATGAGGAAAATACCTAAAGACTCATTCCTCAGAATATACCCGTCATTCAGCCACACGCGTTTGTGCTGGAGTCGCGGGCAGGCTCATTTGCCGTCTGTGTTAAGAACCCATCCTATGCATTTTGTGCTTAACCTGAAGTGTGTGCATAGGCTTCTGTCTTCCTCTGCTTTTACACTGAAGCCACACCCTTCCACCTGCTTCCACTTTTTTTTTTTTTTAAGGGAAGGTGCAGGCAGGAATAAAGGCGAGTAGGCAGGCAGACAGGCAGAGAGAAGAGAAAGAAGCATTTTTCAAAAATTCGTATTCAGTTGTTTACATTGGTTGTTTCTCCAGGGCCCAGGACTGGAACCCAGGGATATGCTGCGGGTGTTTCTTCGGAGACTGAATTAAGGCTGCTCCACCAGGGCACGACCTGCTTCTACTTTGCGGGGAGGATTCCATCCAGGAGGGCAGGCCCCATGTGGTCGTCAGTGAGACCCACCTGGGCATGCATTCTCTTAAACTAGGGTCCAGCCAAAACCTGGACAGAGACAACTCCCTGGACAATTACAAGGGGAGGCAATGAAAGTCCCAGACGCTCAGACATGTCTGATGCCCAGACCACGCGTCCCAGCCTGCAGAGAAAGAACTGCGCACATGACCCACAAGGGACACTCAGCCTGACTTAGGCAACTTTGCAGGAACTCATGACTATACACCAACAAGACGCACACCAACCAAGCCTGCGTCCACTACCGAAGCTGAACAAGGCGAGGCTCTAGCTGAGAGTAGTAATTGCATCCGCCTGTAAATCCAAAATAATGACTTTGTTCCGGGCACCATTTTAAAAGTTTTTGTGGATGAACTGGTGTAATGCATACAATTGTCCACTCTCTGAATCCACGATTATGAGGGAAGAGAAAAATGAAGTTTCAAAAGCTTGTCACCGAGCATCGCCGCCCACCTCTCCCTCCAGCAGGCGTTTGGCTGAGCGCCCGGGCACCCCGGACCTGCGGGCAGGCGCAGAAGCAGACGCACGGAGGCGGGTCCACAGGCCTGGTCCTCCGCACCTGCGCGCACCTCCACCCATGCTGCCGGTTCCGCGCTGTGTCCCTTGCCCTTCGCTCTCAGGATCGATTAACCCATGCATCCATGACAAATGCTGGTGGACAACGTCCTTCCATTTTGGCCACTGCCTTCTAGAACTAATCTGGAGAGGTGAGAACATTACCTCCCCTGGCAGTGAGTGGACCTCAGACAGATAAGCGAGGGACGTGGGGTTTTGGGGGATTCAGAGCTGCATTCCCCTCTGAGCATCCTACACGCAGACCCTGAGCTTATGAAAGAGCAAGCAAGACAGTGTCCTCTCACCTCAGATCCTGGCTCCCTGTCCTCTGCCTGGCTGGAGCCCCTCGGCAGAGCAGTGACTTCGGACTGTCCATTCCGTGCAGAGTTATGGGGACAGGCACCTCCTGCAGGCGGCACAGAGAACTCTGGTGCCTCATTCAGGGATCCGATTTCACCTAGACGGACCAGTGTCATTACTTCGGGGACATCATACATTCAGCAAGTGTTTGAATGAGCCCTGCATTGTATGGGGCATCCTAAAATGTTTGGGAACCGACAGGGAGCAGGACAGGTGTGGGCCCCACCCCCACTCCCTCCCCAGACCCTCAAGGTCAGCGGTTAGACAGACAGCAAGTGGTTGCAATCAGGGATGATGTGTGGGTGATTGCCCCTAGGACAAGCGCGATTCTACCAGGTGGGAGTGCTCTCTGCTCTGACTGGCAAGTCAGAGGTGGCTTCCCTGAGGAGGTGACACCTGAACTGAGTCCACAGAGGAGGCCGTAGGGCCAGAAAGAGTACTATGGCATTCTAATGGCCAGTGAGTACAAGGCTTTGAAAAAACTGGACTGGGGATTCAGAGATGAATGTCCTGGTCCAGGCGAATGATATGATGGCCTGGCCCAAGGCAGAGGCAGGAGGGGCTGGAGGGACACTGGAGGGTCCCAGTCACAGTTTGAGAGGAACCTTGGCAAAACCTGAAGTGTGAGTGGATGTCACAGGTGTGGTTCCAAAATAACATCGAGGTTTCTGGTTTGAGCAACTGGGCAGGTGGCGGCAGTGTTTGCTAGAATCGGATTATGTGGCTGACCTGGAGACCTATCTAACACGGTCTCCATGCAGCACTGAGGTCCCAAGTTCCAAAACACAGACCTCGCAACAAACTACTAAATTGAGACTCATAAAAAAAATTGTAAACTGCCTGTATTTTGTCATTTTTTAATAGCTAGTTCTTTGAAACAAGTCTCTCTCCTAGTAGCCAAGCCTGGGCCTCACCTAGTCCATTTCTTTGAGAAGCAAAACAAGACAGAAAAGAAAAGAGGGGGAAACATCAAACTTGCTTACAGTTTTGTTTTGTTTTGTTCCTACTTCTTGCTGACTAGAACTAAATGCTACCATATGCTGAGAAAATGTCCAGCGTTTGCATGGTTTTTTTTTCTGTTGTTTTGTTTGTTTGGTTTTTTCAGTTTTATCTGGTAGAGTCACTGGGCCTTCGGTTAAGTAACCCTGTAATCTGCACTTCGTGAATAAGCATGTAATTGAGCAATTGCAGTAATCACTAGGGGCTGCTGTGTAGACAGTAGACATTTGGGTTTTTTCCAAAATGTTATTCTGGAATACCCGGAAAGACTGAGCTGAATCTTAGGGAGCCCATGAATATACAGCAAGCAAGATGCACGCAGACCAAGCTTCCTTCCACTACTGAAGGCCTCAGGTCCTTCCCCCAGGAGTCATGAGTGGGGAGCACGGGGCTTCCGGGTGACGTAAGTGGAACTCTGCACGTGGGCCTGGGGCATTTCCCACAGTGACCTCTGCTTTGTACATTGAGAAGCTTGGAGTAGCCGACTGCACAGAACTTCTGGCAGATGGAGCCTTCAGCTCCAGGACCGCTGTTAACAGAGCATCTCCCGTGTCCGCTGCATCCCTCGCCCTCGAGAGGGATGTACTAGAAATCATTTGATAGAATAATCTCCATCTGTAATGGTGCCATCTGTTGGTGACCTTATGAATCAGGCTGTTGGCCAGTGACAGTGACAGAACTTGAACCCAAGCCTGTGCCTCTGTTTCGCTCCACTCTTTCATTGTTTGTCACAATGAATTGGGGTTGTCTGTTGTCTCTCTTCAGCTCTCTGGTTTCCTAAAGAGTGATAATTATGTGTTAGTCACTGCTGAATTCTCCCCTGGCCCATCTCATGCCTGGTATTCCATGGCTACTCATTGCATATCTGGCAAAGAAATGCATGAGTGGGGGGGAAAATATGGTGCCCAGGCTTTGGAAGATCAAAAGAGATTTTTCACAAATGTGGCAGCTATTATCATGGACTGAGGAAGATGCTGGAGTGCTAGGTGACTCAGAGGTGAATATACCTGTGACAGAGGGCAAGTGGGATGTTTGAAAGCTCCAAGAACTAAAAATGAACATCAGCAGACTGCCCTGCAGTTGGCAGGCATTTTCCTTAGGCAGCACTATGTGTTTTGTGTAATTGGGGCGGTCCTGCCCATCTTGTAAATCACAGTCTGAAAATGGCCACATTGCAGAAGTCTTAGAGGGAAATGGGAGAAGGGTTTTGTTTGCAGGCCTTCTCCTGCCAGGCTGCACGAACATTTCCCAGGTCTCATTTTATTTTAACACCTATTGGGAAACTGGCCTATTGCTCTACGCTCTAATGAAAACGGAGTGTTAGATGTTCTTTCTCCACCCGAGATTGCAGTCTCTCTGGAAAAGCTAATATATATATATATATATATATATATATATATATATATATATATATATATACGTACCTGAATTATTAGTCATAAAACCATATAAGATGAATTGGGGGCAAGGAAGGACCTAGATGATGGATGGATGCATGAATAGGAATGAATGGTGGGAAGGAGGGAGGGATAGAAGGAGAGAGAGAGAGAGAATGATAGAAATGAGTGGATGGATAGATGGATGCATATGAATGAATGAATGGAGGGAGAGAGAGATGGAGGGAGGGATGGATGGGTGAAGGGAGGGAGGGAGGCAGGGAGAGAGGAGGGGAAGGAGGGAGAGTTGTAAATGGATGGATGGGTGAATAGACAAACAGACAAGTTAATATTGTTTGAACTTAGAATTGCTTCAATCTAATCAGTTATTTGAGAAATTTATAGTACCTCATGGTGCAAATTTTTCAACACTCCAAGCACCCCAATGATTTAGCCCCATTTTAAATGCTCACTGTTACCCCGTGGAAGGATGCTGATGAGTGAGAAGTGAGTTTTTGAAAGGTTGCAGGTATTGGTATTTTTTGGTCTCCAAATGACACCTTCTTTGCCTGCACAAAATGCTAGTCCTGGCAGGAAATACCAGCAACTCCTCACCACTTATGGATGAAAATAAGAAGTAAACAGGAAACCATGTTTATTTTTTACCACCAGTCAGCCAAACTCCCACACCAATACTGTGCATTTCCTCTGTTGGGTGTTATAAAATGTAGTGAGCAAATGACCCTGCCCTCCTACATTCCTCCAAGAAGCTGTCTTACAGTCACCCTGCTGGGTCCACAGTGTGTGGAAGTTACAGTAAAGCACAGCTTGGGACAGGTGCCGGGAAAAGGCTCTATCCTCCTTCAGGAGCTCAGTTCTCAAGACAGTGGTTTGGAACTCCCCCTCACAGAGAACCATGTAGCTATTTAATAATGGCTATGCTGTATGCTAGTAGTGACCAGGTAGCATTTGATAAAAAGCCCTAACCAAACTTTGCTGAGTCAGAGGAGAGACCAAATTGCTGCTGAAAATTGATCTGTAATGAAAAAACTTGGAAGATAACAATGGAACCACATCAAGGGATGGGCTGTATGTTTTTAAACCTTGCTCACCAGGACTGGTGAGGTTTGGCTTCAAAAGATTATTTTATTTATGGTTCCTTCAGCTACATGTTTTTATCTCATCACAACTCTTCTAAGAGAAGTTGGAATGTAAGTACCTGATCTAATTTAGACTGCTCTTTTAACTTCATTTCAATTACTATGATCATGCGGAGTCTTCCATAATGATGCACCTGGGTAGGCCAAGACGTCTCTGAAGAGCAGGCCTTTAATGAGGATCTTAGTTCAAGAGATGTAATTTGACCGGTTGGCCATGAAGATTTCACCAGCTCAGCTGAGCCTGGTCCCCACTTGCATTGACCTTCCTTTGCCCCCTTAAGAAGCTCTGTCCTTGATTCTCTTCCATTGCATCACAACAAAGACACCTGACTGCGTCGTTCTATTTGGGTCTGCCTATCCATTCTCCATATGGCAATATCATCATATTAGAACTCTAAGAGGTAGACTGGAGAAACAGCCTTCATACTCACATGGGTAAAAATATCAGCATGGGGTCATCCATGCTGAGAACAAACTTTCCTGAAAAGGTGGTTGCATCAGGGAAATGCAAATGAAAATCACAATGAGCTTTCACCTCACAATGAAAATGGCCAACAGCAAAAAGATGTTGACAAGAGTGCAGAACAAACAGATGTCTCTTAATACTGTCAGTGGGAATGTAAATTTGTTCAATCTTTATGGAAGACAGGATGGAGAGTCTTGAGAAAATGACAGTGGAATTACCATTGGGTCCAGCAGTCCCTCTTCTGGGTATGTATCCAAAGAAGACAAAAACGCTCATCAGAAGAGACTTGCACCCCTATACTCATAGCAGCACAATTCACAGACATGGAAACTGTCTAAATGCCCCTTGACAGATGACTGGATAAAGAAAACGCACTATCTATGCACAACAGTATTCTCCTCAGCTCTTTGCAAAGAGGAAAGCATGGCTTTTGCAACAACCTGGATGGAATTTGAGTTGATCATGCTAAGGGAAATAATCCAGAAAGAAAAAGAAAGATGCCAAATAGTTTCACTTACATGTGGAGCACAAAGAAACAAAGTGAATAAAGTAATAAGGCAGGACTCTGGTGCATGACTGTGTATATCAGAGGGAAGGAGAGTGGGCTGCAGGGGGAGCCTGGTGTTGAAAACTCTTCTAGAAGTGTCAGGAAAGCATATTTTCATTATTCTCCACGAAGCCAGGATCTTGACTTGAACGTATGTTGCGATTCCCTGAGGATTCAGGTATGAGTAGACATCACTAGACATCTGATGGGCACACTAATTTGATTGTCTAAAGTTGATCAAATAAAAATGCCTCAATTGTTGGGAAACCAGAGGCCATTTTTAGCATGGCTCAGGGATCCGTCCCTCAGCCCAACCCCTCATGTACTTTGGCCTGAGTCCCAGGAAGAAGGAGGCTACAAATAAGATGATGGAAATAACTATGAGACCATGGGTGCCAAGATGGCACTAACCTGGAACCATGGTACGGTGACACAAAATGGGAAGAGACAAGAGATCCCTGTTTGCTAGAAAACATAAACAAATGTGGCAGCTCAGAGGCACAGAGAATTAGCAGTGCCCAAGGCCCCAGAACTAAGGTCTGAGCTCCTAGAACCGACAGCTGTATGGAAACAGGAAGAAGCATTAGCATCCCTGGGTAGGTCAGAAAAAGTAGCCTTGCCGGAGAGGCATCTTCAGTCAGGTCCCCTCCCACAACAGTGCGTGGCATCTCTCTGTGTAGCTTAGTAGGCAGAAAATAGCATCATGGGCACCTAGGATAAAAGAAAGAGTATGACAGAGACCTGGTGAAGCACAAAGACTTATTTATGAAGCACATGAGGATACCCAGGAATAGTGAGTGGGAGATGACAGGGAGCTCTTCACCCTTCGGTAGTGAGTAGGGCACATCCAAAGTCAAGATGATGCATTATTAGTGGGAGCCAATTCTGCCCCCTTCCACTCCTAGGCAAGTTAGCCTGGAGATATCATGAATTACATTAAGCTCTCAAATATGTGTTATTTGAATGATTCTCACCAAGCTTACTGTATAGATGGATATGTGGAATATAAGATGTTAATTACCAGTCTTAGAATGGGTCCTGTAGGAGATGAGATCTTATGTGTGGAGCAACATTAGTAAGGAGGGAGGAAAGAAGGGTGGAGAAGAATACTGCATTATCCAGATTTCCTTCTGAAAGCTTCCCACCCCTAGGCCTGACTTCCAGCTTCAAAATTTCTCTTCTCTCAATCAAAACTTCCATTACATAAGTCACCAGATTAGAGCAAGGAGTACTATAGTGTGATAGAGAAATCTGTTCTCCACATTAGCACATCAGTCTAGAAGACTCTTCATCTTAATGGCCTTCTACTTGGTAGAACTGAGGAGCAACCTTTGAAACTATAGCCCTGTCTCTCCCAACCCAGCCCCATTTCTTTTAGAGCACCTCCCCACCTCCACCCTGAAGCTAGTCTGCAGCAATCAGCCTCCACTGAGGACCCACCACCACCCCTCCTTGCCTTTATAAGAAAGACCCTTGAAGCTCTGAGTAGAAAAGTCAACAAGTTCTCCTCTGAAAACAGAAGAATGTGACCCCAGAGCAGAAGACCCTGGAGTTGGTGCCAGCTTTGTATGAAATAGAGCAACCTGAGTTCCAGTTCCATCTTTGCTACCAATTGAGGTGTTACCTCTGCAAGTCACTTCCCCTTGGGGCCTCTGTGTTCTTGTGAAAAACACACAATGTTCTTGTAAAGACTTTCTGATGAGATCGTCTATGGTTCTGAAACTCATTCTCTTAAAAAGGTGGTCTGGGGCTTCCAGCACCTGGGAATAGGTCCGTGGTTTGGAGGTGGCTGCATGAGAGGTGCTCATGGTTTCCAGAGCCACCACACCTTGTGTACGATGTCATCCTACCACAGAAGCCAGAATGGAGAAGTGCCAACACATCCCTCATTGTGCATTTCGTCACCCATATGTTTGCTGCCAGCCTGGCTCCTCCTCTCATCTTACTTCTCAGTCTTCTTTGTAAAGGTGGAGAATTATCATCTGGAACGTGAACAACCACAGCCTTCAGGAAGGTTTACCAGATGTTCCCTCAGTTTATCAAAATCACACCAATACTCACTCTCCAATGCCCTTCTGAGCTGGCTGGTCGTCCCTTCTTACCTCCTCCCCTGAAGCCACAAACATATATTCAGAAGATAAGTAACACATCCATATGTTGTGACAACTGAATAGGAAATAGGGCAGTTTGCCTTGTGTGAAGGGAAGTCAGTGTGAGATCCTATTCCTGACATGTGAAGAAGAGGGTAGGGAAGGATGAGTGGAACGGGAATCCTCCTTCATTTATCCACCTCCCATTCTTACCACTGACTTGTCCAGAGATTATAATACACAGTTAAGTATTTGGTTAACCAAGACGTTGCTCACCTCAAAACAAAATTTCCTCTTAAGTGTGTTTTGCTGCTTGCCACTTATTTGGTCCCTAGATGCCAACCCCACCTCTCAAACCAAAGGAACACAGAATGGAAGACAATGACAGGCAGGACTGGAAATGTAACTGCTTTTTCCTGGAGCCTGATGGGTCTGTCTCTAACCCCACTATCTTACAAATTGGTAGGTCACTGCTATTATGAACTTGCTGGCATTTGAGCCTGGTCTGGTCGTGATTTAAAAGAAGGAAATAAGTCATAATCTTTATGGGCAAAGATAATTGCAACGGACATGGTTTTCTGAACCAGTCTTTTCCTCATTGCCATTGACCCAAGAGGACGCCTTCCACCTCTCCAGTCTCTGCCACAACCGCAGCTGCAGAGTGGGCCTCCAGCTTCAGGTCCTGCAGCTGCAGAGTGGGCCTCCAGCTCCAGGTCCTCTTGCTTTTAATGTGATCACCATGTAATCTTTAAGTTCCTCCTCTACCACCTCCCACTGGATATTTCCTGAGTCTTAATAGTAATTTTTCTTTAGAACAAATCTAAATTTTCCAGATAAAGGATTTTGCTCTTGTCTGCTAGAAGCCTACTTCTTCAATTCATAAGTTGATGAAGTGGTCACTTTTTCCTTCCTAGATTTATTCTGCAAACTGGCCTCAGTATCACGTACAAATTGGATGTTCTTTTGAGCTCTAAGAAAGATTAACATGGGGAAGCTTTAGGAATTCTCTCACAACTATCTTTTTAGGTTAGAAGAAAAGAAAAGTTAGACTAAATTCAACCAACAGCTATTGGCACACATAAGATGGTTCATTAAATCTGTTTTGTAGACTCAAGTAAAGTCTCAGTTCTCTGTCTTTGGGAAGCTATGAAAACCACTTTTACTAGAAAGCCAAGACAGACATAAGAATGTTCCAGAAGCAGGATCCAGTTACTCTCAGTTGGATTCAGCAACCAGAAGTCTTTCAAAGTCAGAGGCTAAAAACCAGGATATTCACTGATGAGTCTTATATGCCCTCTGAACACAGGTTATAACTTTGCAAGATTTTCATACCCTGCTCATGGAAGGTAAGTGGTATCTCTAAAACATTCTAGACACCACACAAAACTCGAATACTTTCCCCAACGAGAGCTCATTTCTAATAGTCATTATGCTAGTTAACAAGCATTTACCTTCATCAATAAAAGTAATTATTATATTACCATTACCCAGCAATTTTTTGTTATTTACAGCCACCCAGCCTGTAGTTACCTAAAGATCTAGCAACTGACTCAACATCTAAGAGCAGACAGTCTGTTGTGACAATCTAGAGCTCAGAACAAAGATCTGGATTCAGGCAAGCAACCAACAGATGGTTCCTGAAGGGAAACATGAAGAAGATAGGAAAGAAGATGTGGAGTGAGAAAAGAGAGGAGGACAAAACTATGAGAGACCAGTATCCCTACTCAGAGGAAGAATGTTCAGCAAAGGACAAGGAGTTTGAAAAAGTAAAGGAAGGAGAACAAATGTCTTGAACTCATCAGACTAGCTCTAAGAAGGGATCTGCTTTTGGAAACACGCAAGGTGGAAGTGAGAGTGATGAGCACGAATGCTGCAATTTCATGAGCTCAGGGTAGGTTGAGACTGGAAAGCTCCAGAGACTGAATGAAGGGAGTAATATCAGGGCCTGGGTGTGATGTAGGAGAACTACAGGAACAACTGGGGACTCAGGATGCGGTGGTATCTGTGCTGGAAGTGACATGCTGAGAAGCAGAATTGACTGTCATCGATTGTCATGTTGCACTGGTGGGATATGTAGGATCAGAGCAAGCTTACATCACAGCACATGGTCATGAAGAACAAATCAGAGCATTCTGGCAATTCACAATAGTCTTTTTTTTTTTTTTTCCTTTGCCAATGCAGACTTTAATCTTGAGAGGGAGAATGATGACCTAGAATTATAACTATGGTCTTGCCAGGAAAAACCCTGAAGAGGCTCAAAACAGATCACCCCATGTCTCAGAATTAGTCTATGTGGATACCCCACTCTGGTATGACAATTATTTTGTCAACCTCAAAAGGGGAGGAAAGCTCCTGCATTTCTCCTAAGCCCTTTCCTCCTCCCTTAATCAAAGAAGAGCTCACCACTCCTTCAGCTTCTATATCTTCCACGCTTCCCCTATGAAAAAAGTGGCCATTGTTCCCATACTGGAGAAGAAAGTAGTTGGGGAAGGTCTAAATCCACATGCCAGTTTACGAATACGTCCTCCTTTCCTAAGAAACTGGTCTTTACTTACAGACAAGTCACCGCCACACGTGAAGACCCCCACCTCTCACCTTGACACCCCAGAGCCCCTTTTCATTCCTTAGCCCGTAAGTCCTTGGTCTGGTTCACACACCTCAGAATTTACCACTGTGTACATTCTCTATATGTATGTCATTCAATTTGGGCTTTTCTCCTACTAATCCTGTCTGATAGAAATGTGGTTTTTTTTTTCATCCAGCTTATGAAGTACCTCAGAGGGATAAGGGCATTTCCCTGGGTCCCAACAACCCCTAATTTCTCATTTTGGAATTCCTTTGAATTAGCTATTTTAATTCACTGAATTCATTTGTTTTAACAAGCCCACACAGATTTGGAAGTTTTGTTTTATTGTGCAGCCTATAAAACCTAATCCATAGATCTTCCTACAGTCTCTTAGCTACTTAAGAAAAAGAGAAAAAAAATTCTACAAACAATCCTCATTGAATTTTGATGATGATTCTAAAATGTTCCCTCCCCTGGTAGGCAAAAGTAATTATACTCAGTTGGAGCAAAGAAATTATTGTTCTCTAATTATAGAACAGATGTTTTACAGAAGTAATTGCCCCTATGCTACCAGTAAAAAAAAAAAAAAATCCATCTTTGCTTTAAGGAACAGCTGGTGAGTCCACCAGTAAGAGACCTTTATTAAAAGGAAGAGGAAAAGGAGGAGGAAGTAAATGGAGGGTAAGGAAGGAGAAAAGAGGGAGGGTGGAAAGATGGAGGAAGGAAGGACAGAGGGAGAATAGTGGGGGAAATAGGGAGAAAGGGGAAAATGAGAAGGAGGAGGAGAAGTGGAAGAAGAGAGGAAGGAGGAGGAGGAGGAATAGGAGGAGGAGGAGAGGAGGGGGAGGATGAAGAGGAGAAGAGGAGGGGGGAGGGGAGGAAGAGAAGAGGAGGAGGAAGAGAAGAAGAGGAGGGGGGAAGGAGAAGCAGCAGCAGTAACATCTGTATGGACAGAATATATTTCAGGGCAGAATTCTGAGTTCTGAAAATCATGAGCAAGTGCCTGTCACCACTGGTTCTGCGGAAGCAGGCATGGCAGGAGGTGGGAACCACACACTTTACCTGGCAGAATAGGGTTTCAAGAGCATACCTTTTCTGGATCCCAGGACCCAGGAGGCTTCTCCATAGTATCACACAGCTGAGAGCTTTGCACAGGATCTTCTGGTCAGTCACCTAACCTTCCATCTTGTTGAGCATTTAGAGTCTCCAGTACAGTATCACCGCCCTGATCAGAAACATTCTGTGGTTCCCTGATTGCCTGCTGGACTAAGGGTCAGTGCCTCAACTGGGAATTAGAGATCCTCCAAAGGTGCTCCTAGTGTCATATTTGGAATTTCAGTGCCCTCCTCTCTGCCTCCCCCAAGCTAGCCCACCCCGCCCTGCCCACTCACAGTTTTCCTGGTGTCTCACCTCGGGTACTCCTTTCCAGCTAGAGGTCGTCCCATTTTATACAAGGAAGTGTCTCTTCAGTTCACCTATCTTAGGACCAATGGACCTCTCTGCCTCCCCCAAGCTAGCCCACCCCGCCCTGCCCACTCACAGTTTTCCTGGTGTCTCACCTCGGGTACTCCTTTCCAGCTAGAGGTCGTCCCATTTTATACAAGGAAGTGTCTCTTCAGTTCACCTATCTTAGGACCAATGGACCTATAGAAACATGTATATTAAGTTTGGCAAATTTATTCTCTCAACACATAACGCTATAAGAAAAATTGTTTTTCCAGATGTCTAGTTATCCATTTTTCCATCTTCCCCTTTATTTTGTCCAAATTACAGAATTTTTGTGAACCTCAGGTGAACCTGCTTTCAACAGCTCTGTCTTGTTTTTCTCAACATTGCTCTAACATTTCACGGAGAGTCTCAGAGAACTCAGCATCTCGGGACATCACCTCGGCTCAGTGTCTTTCAGAACTTTTTACCACATCTGACTTCATTTCAGAGTGATCAGTTTTTTAGGTACATTTTCTGTTAAAGGATTAGCACCAGCACCTAATAAAAGTTTTCATACCATTGTTAAAGAATATATGAAGATTTAAAATTATAATATTGACTTGGAATAGTGAGTATTTGACCAGCCAACAAGGCATCAACATTTAGTAATAATTTGGACAGCTGTCTCTTCAGCCCACCACCTTTCAAGGTATATAATACAGTAAATTTTGTCTTTAATTAAGGGAACAAATCCAAGTTTTGTGCAACAAGTGAGGCTGTAGTAGTACCTCTGTACCTTCTATTTTCAAATTCCTATCATTCACATTCACACAAAATAGAATAACCTTGAAATTTTCTCCCATAAATTTCTTCCCTCTTTCCCCAAACAATTTCCAACTGTCAAAATCAGTTGTTTAAGTGTTTAAGGTCTAGACCGAATATTAGCACATCCAAAAAACAACAAACTTCCTTAATACTCCCATATAATGTGATCTGCTTCTTACTTACTACTATTAGTAGCATTTGGACTTCTCTATTAGTACTATTTTATGTAGTGTGTCTGCTGTTCTTACATTTTCCTGATCCCCCCTGAACTGATGCTCCTTGCAGAGGTGAACTTTGTCTTATTTTGTCACCCCTCTGATTGCTCTGGGTCCATCAGCCTTACCTGAAAAGTCAACTATTTTCTAAGAAATGAGATTTGGCACTCGACTAGGTTCCTCAGGCTGGCATGACAAAGTAGCAAACTCTGGGGAGGCTTGGACAACAGAAATCTATTCTCTGACAGTCCTGGGGGCCAAGGTGTCCTTCTGAACATCCATTCCACACTGCCCCCCCACCTCCCCACAAGCTTCCAGGGACCTACTGACAAGTTTTGTCATTCTGTTTGTGCTCTGGCGCTGGCACCACCCAGGTCTCTGCCTGCCTCTTCACATGGATTTGTCCCTGTGCGTGATCAAATTTCCCCTTTTTTGAGACCACCAATTATATTGGATCTGGGCCCACCCTACTCTAGTATGGCCTCATGTTAATGAATTACTTGGCAAATAAGGTCACATTCTGAGGCACTAGGGGTTGAGACTTCAACATATGAATTGCGGGGAAGGGAAAGACCCAGTTCATCTCCTAATAGGCACTCGTCTGGAAAAGAACCAAAGTGGGAAACCAGGGGTCACAGTCTGGGACACAGGAATGGTCTTGTGAGTTGGCTTTCAATGAGTTTGGACACCAGTCAAGACACCATTCCAGGATCTTCAAGACTAGTTACTGGGTCTCTCACGGTCTCTTCCCATATCGGCCCTCTGATATAATGACAACACCTGCTCATATATGGTTGTTTGCAGCAACATAGGGGTCTCACAATGAGAGTGGTACTCAGGAGGGAATGACGATGCTCCGTGAAGAGAGACCATCCCAGGAACGCATGCTGCCCTGCACCCTACAAGGGCAGTGTGTTCCATACATGAGTCCAGTGAACAAGGGAATAAGTACAGAAGGCACCTGCTGGTAGTTGTTGATCCAGAAGGAGGGAGCCCAGGGAGGTGAAGTAGTGTAGACAGAAAGCTTGTTTTTGGCAGAGTTTTCACATTCCTTTGACAGAATGTTTTGAAGGAGTTTATCCTCCCACACCAGGCATCAGATCATGAACACAGCAACCCAGGAAAAAGAGGAAACCGTTTATCCAGATGTTTTTGTATCTTAGAACCCTATATTTTATCTTTTATTTTCAATGACAAAGCCAGTAGACATCACCATCTTCCATCTTTTAACATATTTTCAGTGTTTGCTGGTTACAGATCTATTTTATAAATCATCCATTTGAACCTGTCTTTTTCTAATGTTATCTTTGTCTTTTCAATGCTGGTGAAGATTAACATCTGTGTTTCCAACAGCAATTCTTTCTTCATTTGATAGCCTTTCTTGGCATCGTTTCCTTGCCACACATAGAGAGATACGTTTTCACTTGAACAATGATACAACATTTCAGTGCATGAATATACTGCAATTTACTTAACAGATACCCTATCCTTGAATGTTTATGTTAGTTCAAAATACCAGGGAAGTTTCGGGAAGATCTCTCCCTCACTTTCTTTGATGCCTTTGGCTGGCCCAGTAAAAAAAAAAAAAATTGACAGAGATTACAAAAGAAAAGACAAATGCACTTTCATGCATTTGGAGGTCTATAAAATATGGAACTACTGAGTGACCAAAACAGCACATACATTTTTAGACAAAGAGGCAGTGATTTACAAAGAATAGAAAGGACAAAGAAATTCTAGAAATTTTTGTCTTGGACAACTAATCTAGTGAGTTAAGCGGTTTGATTACACAATTCTCCTTGTCTCTGAAGATAAGGGCGTCTCACCATTCCTGTGCAGGGAGGAGAACTTTCACAGAGATCTGCTTCCTCCTTTCAGATGGAACAGAGAGGAGGAGGGTCAGAGAAAATTCCTGCTTTGAAAAGAAAGGGAGATTCAGAGTATCATTCATTCATCAGCTGTTTCCTTAATTCAAAATAATCAATAAGCTACTTTGGCTTAGCAGCCTGTTCTGGGACCTAGCACCAATGGTGCATCATTTTCAGCAATTCTGTAATCACTTTTCTTCTCTTTGCAGTCTTGTCAAATAGTTTCTTCAGGGGATATGTAGCGATGTGCCATCTGGGAGTGGATGGGCAGATGCGTTTTATTGCCAGATTTTCACTGGTGCTTTCAACAAATATTTCCTCAATATGGGCGATGGAGGGAGCATTTGTGAGAGCCGGAGACACGTGGTGGACACCGGAGACACGTGGTGGACACGGGAGACACGTGATGGGCACCGGGGACGGGCGGTGGGCACCGGAGACGCGTGATGGGCACCGGAGACGCGCGGTGGGCACCAGAGGCTATGGTTTTGCCTTCATGGAATCTCCATGAGGAGCGGAAGACAGATTGAGAGAGGCTGAGAAAATAAATGGGGACTGGGTGATAAAAAACAACAGGTAAGTGGGTAAAAGGTTTGTGCCATTAGTGTCAACCAGAGAAGAAAGGCCGGCAGGACATATCCATTAAGAGATGTGATTGGAGGAACTGACTGACAGGAGTGTGGGGACCAGAGAGGCAAATTCAAAATCTCTAGGGCGGTTCCTTGGGAAAAGCAGGCTGACAATTGAACATGGGCTGAAGCCGCAATCATGGGTGGATTCGTGTTTCTTCATGGAGACTTAGATGGACTTCTCAGGCCCGACTGACTGAATCAGGTCCACCCAGGTGACCTAGGACACTTCCCTCCTGTCTTCAGTTCAACTAGGACTTTAGTCACATCCACAATCACAGCCATCCTCAGATTAGCATATGAATGAAGAATTAGAGACTGTTGATGTGCCCTCATGGAGTAGGAGTTGAGCCCAGGCCACATGCATCTCAAGGTTACAGCTTTGCATGGGGGGTGGGGGTGGGGTCAGGGGCAACAATCAAGATGAACAACTAAATAAAAATGCCTCCTCCTCTCATTTCCTGCCTGTCTCCATCCATTCGCCTTCATTTCCACTCCACCTTTCTTTAAAAAAAAATTGAAAAGAGAGAAAGACTGTGGTCAAGTAGAGCTGACACATCAAAAAGACCATTGCGGTGTTCTGGATGGGTTGGTCCAAAAAAGTGACATTTGAACAAAAATTTAAGAGAAGACAAGCAGAAAGAGAAGAAATTACATAGGACTGAGACCAAAAGGAAGAAGCCCTCCCACCTCCTGCAGGGAGGCTGGTGTGCTGGAACTGTTCTCTGCTAGGAAGAAGGAAGAGCAAAATTAAGTGGAAGATACCAAATCATGATTACAGGGTAGATTTTACTCTAACTAAAATAGGATATCATGAAAAGTTTTAGCCAGCATAAATTTACATAATTTCAAAAGACAGGCAGTTGTTGTACAGGGTTAGAAGGTATCCAGGTGAGAGTAGATTGTAGAACGACTCAGATGCCCATGGTAGAACATGGAGAAAGTGGATAAGGTTGTGAAACACTTTGGAGGTACACTGAGACAGACACTGCTACTAATTCTCCTTTCACGTAACCAACAGCCTCAGTTCTGCTCCTGGTAAGAACACACCCTACTGTAATGCTCATTATTCCCATCTGTCCGGCAGCTGCAGTAGACATGAAGGGGTTGGGGAAGTCAGCCCAGTGAGATCTTCTTAAGGATAGACTCGACGTTTCTTCCTCCCTTCTTCCTGCCTGAAACAGGAAAGCAATCTTGGCTAGAGCAGCCATCTTGGAGCAGCCATCTTAGAAGCAGACAAAAACTACATACATATGAACATGCATGTTTGTGTCTCTGTACTGAGAGAGGGTTGCTTATAGGCATATACATTACCGTTGAGAACTGGAATTATTTATAAATGAACTAATTTGTTGGATCTGGACTTCAGTTATCAGAAAAAAAAAGTTCCAGGAGTCTCTTCTCTTCTTTTGACAAATAGAGCAGCCATTCCTCTTTTTTTAGTAAGAGCCAATGAAGCCTTGATGTCGAGATGGCAAGTGAAAACATTATGATTCCATCCATCATGCTCCTAATTCCTTTTGTGCAACTGAATCACTAAGGAACCAGACCAGATAAACAAACTCCTGGCATTTTTTCAAATTTTGGTCTCTGGCCTCTATCTCTTAATAATTTCCATAAGAGATGGTGGAAAAAGGAGCAATGGTTCATTCGGGGTCAGCTTCCATGACAACTGACTGATGTCGTGTTGCAATCTTTCCTCTGACAATGATGTTAGAAGAGAGAGGAGTGTGGGGATGTAATGCACTCAAGAAGGATGGAAGGCACTCAAAAGAGATGTTTCCAGACTGGTACTGTTGGGTTTCTTTATGAGGAAGATACCTCCAGCTTGTTTCATTGAAGTAAATGTTAAAGTGGCCTTTGGAATAGTAGGACTAGTATTTATTTGTAGCAGCTCTTGTTTTGAAACTAGAAACAGCAACCTTGGACAATCATTTAGGACACTACATGTATTGTTCTCACAGAGCTGGGTTCCCCATTGTCATTCAATTTACAAATGAGAGACTAGACTCCTGAAAGAGCAAACACCTAGTTTTGTAAAAGTGTGTATCCTAGGGCTAAAACCCAAACCAGTAAATCAGAAATGTTAGCTGTGGGATCCAGAAATTTAGATATAATTCTATTTACCTATAGCTCCTTCCCACTCCCCAGAGTCCAGGATATTGTGATACTCATGGAAGCAAAAAAGAACCCTAAAGAATAATCCTAAAGGAATGTCTGTTGCAATTAGCTAAATTCAAAGCTCCATACAATACCTAAGACAGATGGGGAATACCTAAGAGAAAAAGCGGCCTGGCTTGTCCCCACTGACTGGGGTAATGAAGTCTGTTCATAAAGTAAAATATTTCAGGAGTAACATGCAATAGAAGAAGGAGAATCCATCATTTTTGCTGAAGATCTGAGTGGTTTTAAAAAAGTAATAAAAATAATAAAAATCAGAGTTGGGAGGAGATGGTTTCTTGCAAAAAAAAGTTTGGTTTTGATATTGGTAATCTACCTACCTATCTAAATAAGTAATATTGATTTGGTGACACTTAGATTAATTAGAATGGATTATTTCAGCCCAGAATTAGAAACATGAATGTGTGGGTATATGATAGTCTATGATGTGGCATTTTTAAAATGAAGAGGAAAAAAAACAACATTCAATCATTGTGTTGAAGCTTTCCATTTTGTAAAAGGAGTTAGATCCCTTCCACATGCCATAGACAAAATGTATTCCAGATGATGAGATATTTAAAGGCAAACTGCAAAACCACAAAAGTATTGGAAAAAATGAAAAATCCCGTTATAGTTCTATGGTTAAGAAAGCCTTTCTAAGATGCACCCTGGTAGCCTAAAGGTTCTGTCTACTGGGCACATCCCAAGTACCCAGATTTTCAACCCAGGGCCAAAGGAACCACCAAGATGAACAACTAAATAGAATAAACAAATGTTTCTTCCTCGTCTCTCTTCCTGCCTGCTTGCCTGCTCGCCTTCATTTCTACCTGCACCTTTCCTTTAAAAAAAGAAAACAGAGCCTTAAAATGAAAGAAGGTATCCATGAAAAGCTCTGACAACCCCAAAATGGAAAACCTAAACTACACTAAGAAAATCCCACAACATTAAAAACAAGTAAAGCAATAACTGCTTGAAGGAAAATATTTGCAGCAAATATAAGAAAGAAATAATATCTGGAATGCAGAGGTACAGCAAATCAATAAGAAATAGGCAAACATCTCAATGGAAAACAAAGGAAAGCGGGTGACAGGAATAAACAGGTGACAGGAAAAGAAACATCAGTCATAAGCACAAATAAGTGCTAAAACGCTCTACAGTCTGACAAGATACAAATTGTTACAGCAAGTATTTAACAAAGAATGACAATCCACTGTTAGCTAGAAAGCAGCATCAAAGACACTGAGACGCTGCTAAGATGATTATAAACCCACAGCTACTGAATCAATAAACAAGTGTCCGTATATCTGTACTCAGAAATTCTGCTTCAAATAAGCTACCCTCTAGAAATATTAATGTTGGTATTCCAAAGATGTATGTTAAGAACTCTGTAGTTTTACTTCAGAATTGTTTTTAAGAGCAAACATACTAGAAACACCTTACATGTCCAGCATTGAGACTGATTAAAGAAATGATGGTAAATTATTAAGTCTTGGCTCTTTTTGATGTTACGTTGGCTTTCTAACACGAGAGTAGAAATTTAAAGTGTGGAAAGAGAGGGGCAATAAAAATTGAATTATGGTTCTTTATGTGTCAACGACTAATTAAATGATTTAACAGAACAAATGATAAATAATTTAACAAACCCCCAAAAGAAATTATGGTACATCCAACCATGTAAATTATATGTAAGTGATAAAAAAACACAATGTAAATTATAAATAAGATACATACTTAGAAAGTTTTATATAAAATGGAAAAGGCAATTACAGAAACTTAGAATACCACTTGGATTTAAAAAATTTATATCTCAATGTATACATAAATGTACATGCAAATGTACATGTAATTAAAATGCCCAAATAGACATAATCAGCTTCTAACAGGAATTATTTCTGGGTGCAGAATGAGATTAGAGGGAAGAGTGTTGAAGAGGGACTATCAGATGATAATTCTGCTTTTCAGAATTGTTTCAAGAAGAATACACTCATGCATCACTTGTGTGTTTTTTAAATTAAGTTTTTAACCATTAGTAAGTAAATGTAAAATGTTATTTATACCTGGTCATTGTTGAAAAATTAGACAAAATACAAAATGATTAATATTCTACATCATCTGATTATCATCACTCAGAGCCCTTTAAGTCTTATTGCAAAGAATTTATACATACATGTACTTATATACCGAGTATTTTGAGCCCATTTTTGAAAAAATTTTCACTCATATTATATATATGAAGTGGTTTGGGTGCTGGGTGCAATTCAAGCTCAGTCATCTAATTTCTAGTTTAATGTCATCTTCATTATACAACAGTGTCACACATATAGTCTTCACATATAAAATTTCTGATAACATACCATTCCATCATACAAAATGGACATTTATTCAGCCGTTCCTCCATTGCTTCAAAACACACACACACACACACACACACACACACACACAAAATTTCTGACTATACTTCCGATTAATTCCTTTCCTGATAAATAACATTTTTTTTAAAGTGCAAGGAAGAATGAAGGCGAGCAGGCAGGCAGGCAGGCAGGCAGGCAGGCAGAGAGAAGAAGAAGAAGCACTTTCAGTATTTTATTTTGTTGTTCATCTTGGTTGTTCCCCCTAGTCCCGGGACCTGAACCCAGGTCCTTGGGATGTGTGTGGATTACACTGGCTGGAGACAGAGGCCTCAACCACTACCCCACCAGAGGACAACTAGAAATAGAATTGTTAATCAAGGAACAGGAACCTTTTCAAGTTGTTTCTCTTTTGCCTACTTCAAAATATTCTGTACATTTTCTACATAAGACTTAGAAGAAGGTAATTAGAGGACACGGTAATTATGTGTTCAACAACATCTAGCTCTGCTGTGGTGTGTCACCCAAGCAGAAAGCCACGCCTTGCCTGGAACCCACTGTTGTGATAGAATGAACAGAATATTTCCAAGCCTTGGTCAAGCATGGAGTTCTGCTGAAACAAATAGCTTCAGCTACCAATGTGAGTGTGACACTCCATTGTACAATGAAGATGGCACTAAACGAGGCAGTAGATGACTGAAGTCAAATTGCACCCAGCACCCAATCACTTTGAACAAGTCCTTTAGCCACCAATTAACAATCTGGTTGCAAACAGAGGATCACCAAGAAGATTAATCAAATAACCCAGAAGATTCAGTTTTAGTTCTTTGTAGACCTGGAATATTATCAAGACTGAGTACTTTATGCAATAAAATGAAAAACGACAGACACTCATAACACCTATCAGCTTTCTTCAGGAGGCAGTTTCTACAGGCTCTTAGACACACAAGACATTTGACCCTCTGTCTGGAATAGACATATCAGCAGAGCCAAGAGCAGCCAGAATGGGCAACTCACTCTAGGCACTTGGTAAGCAGGGTGATGTTTCAGGACAGAAAGCATTTGTTCTGCTTCTATCTCCAACGCAGTGCTGGGACTGTAATATATAGTATCAATCTTCACATCCCCTCCTCTCATGACCCTGTTATCATGCCCCTTTCCCCAGGCAGGGACCCCTGAAGCCATTTTGTATGAGTGACCTCACCCACTGGTTCAAATGGTTGGTCTAGAAAGGGGTTGCTTGCCCCAGCTGGTCCAATGGGACTATCTCTTCTAAGAACTTGGAACAGGCCAGTCTCTCTACTGATTGACATTGTAAATAAAATTGAACACCCAAATGGTAAAACAACTCTATTTTGCAGTTATGAGAAGTGGTATTTTTGCATTCCAATGATCCCTGTCCTAATTCAGAGGACAGGATGTATCAGCAGAGGGAAGACTAAATTCATCTCTCTCTCTCTCTCTCTCTCTCTCTCTGTCTCTCTCTCTCTCTTTGTGTGTGTGTGTGTGTGTGTGTGTGTGTCTCTCCCTTTTGTTATCATGCACATAAACAAAGGGGTAGACCAATTCACAAGGCCAGAAAGAGGGCCTACTGTTTACCATTATATTATTTGATTGTGCATTTAAAGATTAAAAAGGGAGTGGTTAATGCAAGTCCTTCCAGTCTGCCAAAGAGCAACACACTCAGTCCTTCCACCCTGTCTCACACAGGGATTTCTGAGATGAAGGAAGTGGGCCCTTTCTCCACTGGGGAAAAAAAAAAAATGTACTGATGCATTTGAATTTTCTCTATCTTTGCAAAAATTAGAGGAATGAAAGCCTATAGTCCTATCATCTGGGCACTACCCATGTTAGGAACTTGGTACATTTCCCCCCATCTTTTTCCTTAGGCATCTGTTTCATATAAAGTTGTTATCAAGATGCCTATCTAATTTTGTAAAATGTTGTGGTTTGTGGGGCTTTTAAATTACCATTATATAGTAACCATTTTTTCATGTTGCTGCATTTTTTTACAAGCATAAATTTAAGGGTGAAGCAAATCTTCAGGATGTAGCAGCATGAAGTGGACGTTCGTAGAGGTGATCTGGATTACCCTGCACTACCCACTAGCCTTCTTCTCTCCAAAGATCAACATGCTTATTTTTAGGAGCTGGCAAAATATTCCTTCTCCCGACTTTCTTGAAGTCAACATGTGGGAGCAGGCTCTGGTTCATCCACTCAATGCTCTAAGCCGATGGGAAAAATACAAAGGTGCAGAACGATGTAAAACTCTTCACTCTGCAGAGCTGCCGGAAGGTCCAGCAGTGGCGGCTTGGAGGATGAAAGGTGGTCGTATCAGAGGCCATATCATGACCAGATCATTTCAGGACCATAACCCTGGCTCTCTTCCCCAACCTCGGTCCTCCTTGAGTCCTACCATTTCCAATATGTTCTCTCCTTCCTTTCCAAAGAGTAGAATTATCTGATATCTTTACAATAATTTCCTTTCTTACCAACTTTAGTCACCGACAACTTCTTCTCACCACCAGGACCTCTGGTCTTTCCCTGTGAATTCCAACTGTTGAGTTAATTCATTCCCTCAGTCAATCAACGGTTTTTACTAAACCTCTGCCACCTGGCCAGTGCTATAGTAGGAACTAGAAATTTAATAATAAGAATCTTTTCTTTTCATCGCTACTCGCATGGAGCAGTGTCTACTTTCTAGTGAAATTCCTGTACACAATGTAATGGAAAATAAGTTTGCTTCTAAATTTATCACTGTTACTGTCAAACTGAGCAAAATTTAGTGTGACTAAATAATTGAGGACAGGTCATTAAAAGTCTCCAAACGGTTGAGCCATATATAAATCCTAATCCAGAATGGAAAGCCTGCATAACCTTTACTTGCTTTAAGATATATATACACATATATATATATACACACACATATATATATGTGTGTACGTGTGTCTATATGTGTGCATGCATATATGTGTGTGCATATTGTATAGTGTTTGTATATGAATAAATGTGCATGTGTGCATATATGTGTGCATGTGTGTATGTGTATAAGTATTATGTGTCTGGCATGTGTAGTTTCATTTATGTATGTGTACATACATATGTGTGTATGTGTATATGTATACATGCATATCTACATATACACGTCTCATTAAAATTATCATTTTGTGAGAGTAGGTACATGATAGATTCTCATTTTAAATAAAAGAGAGAAGGGACATAAAATGTCTCTGTAACCTAGATCAGAGTTATGTGCAGTTCTTAGAATGGTATTAAGTTCTCACATCAATAGAAGATCAAATTTATATCCAGTTCTTCATTAGGAAAACATTGGCTTGGAGAGAGGATGACTGGATGGTTCCGAAACGGTTTAATCACTTAGCACAGGACTCAGTCATTCTCCATCACCCAAGCTGGTCGTCCCGGCAGCTCTCTCAGGAGAACTGACTGCTTCAGCTGGGCAAATAGGTAGATGGATGGATGGATCAGCGGTACGTAGGCAGGTAAGTGGGTGGATGAATATGTGAACGACTGTAAAATGACCAGGACTCAAGTCAGTAGCATTGCATTACATGCATCTTACATTTTTGTTTCTAAAGAACTACTTTTATTTCTAAAGTGCTATGGAATTGTGATAGACATATAGATATACACTTCTCAATATATATCTAGTCTTCATCCACAGATTCCCAAAAGTCTTGGAATTTCCTAAGTGTTGAGAGTACAAAAGATTATCTTTTGCTGATGTGACATTTTGGGAAGTATCTAAGGATGGAGACTGGTTGCCAGGGAAACCAGGCTTGTGGAGAGACGGCTGGAACACTCCCATCTCTGACCTCCCAGGAGCAGAGAAGGACTAGAGGTTAAGTTCAATGGCTAGGTATTTCATCAATCATGCCTATATAATGAAGCTTATTTAATGAAGCCAACATAAAAACTCAGGAAGAGGGTACAAGGAGCCTACAAAATTGGAGCAGAGGTCCAGAAATCACTGTTGTGATAGCAGATCGCATCTCTTCCATATGTATGAGCCACCCAGCGATGAGACTTCGTTTAGAGCACTGTGAATTCCATCAGTCCCTGCTCATGTGGAAACCGGTCTAGAGCTTTGCAACTTGTAAGATATTCAGGTTCAATTAATGTCAATGAGCTGTGTTTAGGGTGAAAATCACCTTTCCTTTTCCAACTCCAAATCACGTGTCTTGCTTTTAGGATAAGATTCCAGGTGTGACTTGTCAGGGACCACTTAACTAAGCCCACCTACAGCAAGCATTTAGCACTCTTTTACAGTTAGTGCCATGTCTCCAGCCTTGGATGTTAAAACCAGGATCTTAGGTTTGCTAAGTCAACATAAAGTAGAGTGTGGCAAAAAGACCGGTGGCAAATCTCTAACAGAGGCTTTGCCTGCCGTCAGTCAAACAAAGGTCTTTGTCCTTCTTGGGATTTTCCATCCCCATAAACAAGGACTAAACAAGAACTTCCTTGAATATAACTAAAAGAAGGAAATTTTCAGAAAACCAGCCTTCTTTATATGATATTATTATAAGCTGCCCTTGGCTCTGTGCTTACCAAAGGCTAGACAAAATTCTTTGCAGGAATTACAGTATATCATTCAAACATTAACACAGCTCGACGAGGTACTCTTATTATCTCCATTTAAAAAATTGGCAAGGTTGGGTAGCTTGCCCAAGGTCAGACTCTACAGGAAATGTCAGGGCCAGAAATGGAGCATTTGTACTCCAAATCCAATGACCTTAACCACCAGCCAGTACATATCCTGCAGGGTGAAACCAACTTGCCGCCAGTGTGATCACTATCATGGAATTAATGACTGTGAGTTTATCTCATCTCTCCATAAATTCACATAGGCTGGGCCATCAGGAATTGTTTTCAAACCCATGACCCAGCCCGGTTCTCAGGCCTGCTGTTATCCTCCGTCCTTCTCCAAGTCTGGAGCTCTCAACTCTTCAGATTTCACACTTTTCTTGGAAAAGAGTAGGTGAACTTAAAGAGAGAAGAACAAATAGGAAGGATAGCTTTTAGGAGAGTGCAACCATCATTAAAATGTGTACAGGGTGGGAAAAAGAGCTAAAACCCACATAGTTCTGTAAAAGTCACCCAGTAATTCATCTGAGGCATCAGACACAGCAGCAAGGTAATATAATTCAAATATTAACTTACGTTCTCTCTTGCTTGACCATTCTTCCATGTTTAATAGCAATACTATTTTGTGCTTATTGGTTCAGGGAACCCTATAAAGAAGGAAGCAGAGGGGAAAAGTAATATGTTCCTGGCTCTAATGTTTTTAAAGGATGTTAGGGGCTGGGAAAGGACTCTTGGTTTTGACAATATTTCTTGCAAAATAATCTTGGATAAGAGTAGGGTCATGTAGGAACCATCAAACAGCATCAATGGTGTGTCTGTGGTGACACGCTGGGCCAGTGCAGGGCAGGACCACATCGGAGGGCAGATGCCTCATCCAGTGCCCTTAGAACCAGATTACATTAAAGAGGAGGCAAGCCCATGGGAAACCTAGTTTCCCCAGAACTTAGTTACACTCCTAGTGCAGGAACAAAAACTAACTGAGATGAAAATTGTCTCTCCATCTTGGTAAAATGGGGGCTTGAAATCAGAATTCTTCAATACTCCCTGATGACTTGTTTTCCTAGTACACTTTAACTTCTGCACTGAAAGTCACATCTGTGACAATTTGTACAACTGAAGACGAACCAGGAAAGAGTTCTTGCCAGACTCTTGTCTCCAAGGGCATCTTCGGTAACACTCAAAAGGAAGAGGTGACAGGTCACAGGTTTGGGAGATTTCTGGACAGTAGCAAGGACAGGCCATGCTTCACTGCCAAGTCAACTCATAGGAAAGGACAATTTGTCTCTTTAGAGACATCCCAGAGCAGAGATGTCAAACAATTTCGAAACACTTCTGCTCAGGGAAAGGGCCAAAATGTTACATAAAGTTTGAAAACAGCTTGCAATCGGAGGCCCAGGAATAGCAGTGAGCCTTCTTCCCAATGTTCTTAGGAAGCCTGTTTCTCTGGAAAGGCTACACTTCTGTGCTCCGAGGATTTGATTCCTGCATTGGCTGTTCTCTCTGGGAGAAGCTAGACAAGCACCTTTTATTCCCAACAAAGGACGGAAGGGAGGACCCACAGACACACACGTGCTGCAGCGGGTTCCCTCTGGTGGTCACACGTCCTGTCTCACTGCCCTGGGTTTCACCCGACTCCATGAACAGGCAACTCAACTGATGTCTGGAGACAGACTAGCAAAGAAATGCAAGAGAGGTGTCTCCTGCAGTAACCACAGGTTCTTGGTCTGTCCATCAAATGTTTGGTCGAGAGTAGCAGGTACAGAATCACCTGGGGGCTAATTAGACATGTGGGACCTTGGGCCTCCCTGTGAGGTGGAGTTTAGAGGATTTTCAAGGCAGGGACAATGCTCTAGGTGACAATGTCGTGACGGGTGGACCTCAGTATACCTAGTCCAAACCCATGGACTGGACAGCGCCAAATGAACCCCAAGGCAAACTAGGGGTTTGGGGGTGACCCATGAGTCACTGTTGCTTTCTCAGCTGTAACCATCACTACTCTAGTGAGTGGTGTTGATAATGGGGGAGACTATTCAGGTGGGGGCGCAGGGAGTATATGGGAAATCTCTGTGTCTTCTCAATTTGTTTTCAATTTTGTTTTACTTAAAAATGTAAAGTCTTTTACAGAAAAATGAGGCATGTCCTGGTGAAGCAGAGGTTAGGTCAGTTGCCCCCGAAGGAGCCAGCCACATATCCCTGGGTTCAAGTCCTGGGCCCAGTGGGAAACCACCAGTGCGAACAACTAAACAAAAACAAAATAAAGATGCTTCTTCCTCCTCTCTCTTCTTTCTGCCTATTGGCCTTCATTCCTGCCTGCACGTTTCCTTTACAAAGCAAGTGAAGACCCAACTGTGCCAGCAGGAAGGATTCTTCTAGAAGGAGTCTTCATGGGGTGGAGGGAGTGGTGTGAAATCATTTATTAACATGGAGAAGCGGGTAGGTCCTGGAGTTTGTCTGCCAGAGTTCAGATCCTGCCCTCTTTACTTATTAGCTCTGGAGCCTTGAGCAAAATGCTCTGGGCCTCAGTGTCCAAATGTATAAAATGGGGACAATGGTGTGGCCATGGAACTTAGTTCAGAGGGTTGTTGTCAGGACTCAATGACACAATGGATGGAAAGCATTTAGAGTATTACCTCACACTGGGAGCCCTCAAGAAATATTAGCTTGCAGTATTTTTAAGAGGAAGCATTTCGCATTTTCAGTACCCAGTCAATGTACTGAAATCATCTTAAAGATTCTTTCTGTGTTCTTCCCTTTTGGTTGCAGAAAGCACAGTGAATGATTCTAACTGCTTCTGACCTGTTCGAGCTAACGGGTGGCAGTAGCTGATTCTAGTATCGAGTAGCATAAATCACTTCTATTTCTAAAGGAAAGGTGCCGCAGAAATAAAGGTGACTAGGCAGGCAGACAGAGAGAGGAGGAAGGAGCATTTTATTTTATTTAGTTAGCTGTTCATCTTGGTTGTTCCCCCCAGACCTCAGGTCTCAAACCTTGTCCTTAGGTCTCAAACCTTGCAGTGGATTAACCGCTAAGTCACAAGGACATGCCTCTTTTTCAATCATTTCCATCTACCACCCTTATGTATTTTATGTAAGTCAATGTATAATGAATGTGTTTTACATAAGTCACATCCTAAACAACACATACTATCCATGAACTCAATAGTTTGCTCTGTTAGTTGGTGTTTGTTTTTTGGGTTTTTTTTCCTAACCCTGAAATGGAAACTTAACTATGGAAAGAAAAACAGCCACAAGTTCATAAGTTACTTTGCACTCCAGGAAGTCTCTTTCTACATCAGCATTTTATTAGCTCAGTTCTAAATGTTTTAACATTAAATCTTTCCACCCAGGTGATTTGAGCATAACTTTTGGGCTTCAAGCTCACCCAGCGGGGGACCAGAGTCAACAGGCCACTTGATGGAGGCGGAACAGCCAGAGTGGGGCAGAAAGCACATTCCAGTGCAGCTTTTCCGAAGGACAGAAGGTCTTACTCTCTGGTCTGCACTGAGCAAACAGCTGTGACAGGATCCACATCCCAAACCTCCCGACACGTGACTTCTGCCTTGCGCCTATGTCTGCTTACAGCCTCCTCCTTTCACATCTGCATGATGGCTGGAAGCAATTCGAATGTCCCAGCTCTCTTCTGGTAGTTTCCCAATGTCAGGAGGACCCACTTTATTTCTGTCACCAAGGTCTTTCCCACATACCTAAAGCAAAGGCTGGTTGTCCTGTCATCACTTGTCACAAAGCAGATTTCTTGCAAAGGATGAGTCTCCTGCGGCAGATTGCACTCTTCAGAAACATGTACAGAGACCTCAAAGGGCACCCCCAGCGAGCCCCCATGAGCAACAGCCTCCAGCCTAAAGACTTCTGTCCCGGGTTTTCTGTCTGTGGATTATCCGGTGGTGTGCTGGTGGTTCTCGACCACATTAACAAGTGCGCGAGGAAGGAGGGTCGGAGAGCAGAGTCTTCTGCTGGCCTTCATGACAGCCATGGGGTGTTCTGGACACTGGTGTATCAGTGTTCAGTGCGATTCAGTCAAATGTCTGATGGTTCCAGACAAACCACAGCGCTAAGCGTGTGAAAGACTCAGATGTGGCATCTGGCAGCCCTCAGAGGGACATGCCTTCTTACTCCACAAAAAAAGTTTTCCCTCTGTGCTTATCAACAACAGACATCTAGGGAGAGCAAAGAAAATGGTTCCTGGAGGTGAGGATATCTTCAGAGGGCCAGTGGTGTGTGACTTCCCAGAGCTCAGCTCTACCCAACAAACGCTCATTCCTTAGTATTTCATGTCTCTCCTCAGGGAGAAATGTAACTACAATTCATTTAAATCACTGATTTAACTTAATATCTTTCTTTTTTCTCCTCAGAGGGATGAGAAGAAAGAAAAAGTCGAGAAACACTGATCTAAATGAAACTTTCAAACGAGTTTCTCTTGATCTAGCGACTCTACTTCTATCATCCAGATGAGAGTCTCAAAAGAGGAAGCAAAATGCAGGATGTATCAGTTTTTCCAACAGTGGAACAACTTAAATACCCATCGACAGGGAAGGTGAACTAAGCATGGTGTTTTGCATTATGAGATACCATGCATACTAGTGACTATAGATCAGTTAAAGGAATGAAGTCAGTCTAGACATGGAGAAGAAAGCTGACCACAGAGGCCTCTACTCCCTATTGTTGGATGGAAAAGCAATCTGCAAAGTATATGCAGGGTCATGTGGGGATCAAAAGAAAAGTTCCCCCAGCCCTCTGAGGTTCTTCACAAGTTGGACAAAGGAGTAAATTAACATCAGGCGTGCACTAGTAAGAGAAAAGCTTGGGGGCCCTGGGAGAACAGGGTTGGGTCAATCGCCTCTGTAAGAGCCACAGACATACCCCTGGGTTCAAGTCCCAGGTCCAGGGAGAAACAACCAGTGTGAACAACTAAATAAAAATAAAATAAAATGCTTCTTCCTCTTGTCTCTCCCTGCTTGACTGCCTGCTCACCTCTATTCTTGCCAGCACCTTTCCTTTAAAAAAAAAAAAGAAAGCCCACATTTAATTAAAATCCTATAGAGAATTTCCACGGCGGTTAATTCTGAGGAAGCTGGGGCAGACCCTTGATGACATCCTGAGTTGAGGCCTGGAGAGGGGGCCTGGGGTGTTGGGGAGAGGAGAGGGTCATCAGTGGCTAGGAGATAGGCTTCTTAGGAAGATTGGACTATTTACAGATAGATCAACTATCTTTTGAATTAAGACATTCCCAAACTGCATTCTTCTAGAGAACAGGACATAAGACCATGGATTAGGTGAAGGGTGGAGGCCCAGCAGGGAGCAGATGGCTTCCTGATTAAGGGAAGGGTTAAAGGTTTCGTAGCATTGGGCTCTCCTTGGCCTCCGGGGCTGCCCTTCACTGCCCTTGGTTCTTCCTGTCAAGGGGGCATCCACGTGAGACCAATTCTGAGACTTGGGGTGTTCTGTATGAGCTCCTTCAATCACTTTCATGTTGAGTTACTCACAAGCTTTACATGTTTCGATATTTGCACAGCACTTGCATAAAGGCAAAGGAAAGTGCAATGAAAGGTACACACCGAATGACACACTCAGATCACTTCTGAGGAGGAAAGGGGTTTGATGGTAGAGAAGGGGATGAAGATGCTCATGGACTTTTTACTTATCTCTCTCTATGCTTGTTTTTGCATTTTTCACAAGAAAGAGTCATGAGTAACCTGTATCAATAAGAATAGTGTGATGCACCCCGGTGGAGTAGCGGTTAGGTCAGCTGCCTCCAAAGCTGCATAGTCCACATACATCCCAAGGACCTGGGTTCGCGTCCCCAGTCCAGGGACAACAACCAATGTGAACAACTACATAAAATAAAAATAAAACAAAATGCTTCTTTCTCCTCTTTCTTCCTGCTTGCTCACCTTCATTTCTGCCTGTATCTTTCCTTTAAAAAAAGAAAGATTAGTGTATAAACAAATAGTAAAAGAAAGTATCAACCCTCTGTCAACCACCTGACTACTTCCCTGAAGAAAATGTTAATCATGTTGTTTCTAATAAAACTGGAAATCAAATGTCTGAATGCTCCAAATGCATGAGTTGTATCTTTTTTAATCAATTAATAGAAAATGACATAAAAGTATGCTGTCTTAAAAAAAAAAAGTTATCTACTAAGGTTAAAGAAATCAGAAAGTAAAGAGAAATCAATTTTGCTACATAAATATGAAACAAGTGTGCCGGGCAGCAGTTCTGGAGGACTATTAGGGGAAAATGTATGAAAAGTGTGAACGGACATACTGGAGGACCTCCCATAGAACACCCCAAGTCTCGGAACTGGTTTCCTGTGGATGCCCCACTGACATGAACAGTCACAGACAGTGGAAGACAGCCCCACACAGCTCTTCTAAACTTTCACCTTTCCCTTAATCTAAGAAGACACCTGCTAACCACTGGGCCTCCACCCTTCCCCTGATCCGGAATGGCCCTTTGTCTCTTATCCCCTAAAACAATGCAGTTTGGGAAAATCTTAACCCAAAACATAGTTGATCTGTAAATGTCCAATCTTGCTAAGAAACTTATCTTCTAGACCCTGGGGACCCCTTCTCTCTCTCCAATACCCCAGACCGCCTTTCCGGGCCTCAACTCAGGATATCATCATGAGCCTGCCCCAGCTTCCTCAGAATTTACCCCCATGGAAATTCTCCAGATATATGCTATTAAATATGGGCTTTCCTCTTACTCATTATGCCTAATATTAACTTGTCCCTTCACCCAGCCTGTGAAGAACCTTAGAGAAATGGGGGGACTTTTCCTTTTACCCCCACAATAGCTTTTAACTAACACTCACAACTCTAGGAATTGGAGATGTTTATTACTTCATTTTCATAATAGAGAAACAGTATAAATCACTTTAAAGTTCATTAATTAGGATTGGAGAAGCAGAATATGGCAGATGGTAAAAAGGAACACTATGCCCCAGTCATGGTCTATCTTTATCGACAGGGAAGGAGATCCATGAGATACTATTGCATAAAAAGGCAGGTTTTAGAAAAACACAAGGCGGCCCTGTTTACATAAATATTTGCATATCTAGCTGTCAGATGAAAACTGAGTTCCTTACCACGTGTACCTTGATTGTAGGACTGCTTAAATGTCCACAGACATGGTAGCTGGTTTCCCCAGAATAAGTGATCTAAGGGAGTAAGACAGAGGCATCACATTTTGAATGACCTAACCCCACAGCCATGCTCTACCACTTCTACAAAATCCTATTAACTGCAAAAGTCAGCCCCATCCAAAACATGGAAGGGGAATATATTTAAGGACATGAAAACCTAATGCAGGCATCATTGGGGAACCTCCTTGAAGGCTGGCTGCCACAGATATATACATTTTTTAAATTTGGTAAATCTTATTGAGGCAAAATGAGACAAAAATAAAATACGTCACTGTGTTGGGTTCTCTGTGTATTACTGCTTTTCATAAAATCTAAAATGCCATCAACTAAAGGTCATACTATTGTGTTATTTAAAAGTAAATAGAATATTCCTAATTAAATTAAGAAAGGTGCTTTCTTATCCCTTGGAATTTTTATTGACTAGTTGTTGAAAGAACTCCTTTCGACTTATATTTAGTGCTTGCCATACATCACTTGTGTGTCTTCATGAGAAAGAAATCTATTCTAAATCATTTTTCAAATCAGAGGCATCTATGTCCACATTTTTCTCCACAAAAAAATCATCCTTTATGCTACAGATAATTATCCTCTGAGGCCCTCTTTTCACACTGATACACATTCTGCAAGTTTGAAGGTGGTGCTTTCTTGATCTCACAACAATCAGTCACAAAAGCTTCTTGTTGCTTTGAATTTTCTTTCATCTAATCTGTGGAATTTCACAATTTCTCCTGCCTTCAATTACTTTGCTCAGCATGGGCTCAGAAACACTTCTTTGCATATTTCAGGAAAAATGAATGACACAGCTTTACCAACTCATGAACACCTTTCTTTGATCTCATGAAACGATGGCTGTCTTGAAAAAAAAAAAAAAGCAAACATGAAACTGCTCATTTCTTCCGTGCTGAATATTCCACAAATATCAAATTTATGTTCTGTTTCTCTGGCAGTAATTGCAAGAAATATCCCTGATTTCAGAGACATGCATCCTAGAATGTATGCGATACAGTATCCTATTTGAACCTCCCCATAGCTCTGTGAAAGAGAAACTATGCTTACAGATGAGATTCTGAAATTTGATTACAGAGAGTAGCTCTCCCCAAGTCACACAATCAGCAAGACAGAAGAGAAGAGGAATTCGTCTCCCCTGTACTCTGCTTCTCGGCAAGTCAGTATCATCATTATCATCATCATCATCGAGACACCCTTATCAGTACTGTCACTTTCATGGCTATCACTGTTGTCATCCTACTAATGAGTATCCTCTTTATCATTGTCATTATCATCATTGTCCCCATCATCACCATCTTCAACATCAGCATGGCCAATATGTACTGAACAAATATCTTCTATATGCTAAGCTTTGTGCTAAGGGCCTTACATGGTTTGCCTCATAACTACCCTATAGATCTATTTTATTATCTATAATAATTAAGACTCCTGCTACCAACATTGACAGTGAGACTCAACAGGACTACATAATTAGTTCAAAATTATTCAACTAAGACCTGAATTCTAGCCCCAGTCATCAGACTGTGATATTAAGTACAGCTCACAGCAAACGGTAGACAATAAATGATTCATATATGTGTGCTTCTCCCAGTGACTGACACAGAAAATAAGCAATTACAATAATAGCTGGCAATATGGATGGAGCCATTACTATGTACCAAGGATTATGCCAAATGCTTCACACAGCTTATTTCTTTTAGTCCTCCTTGTAGTCCTATGAGGCTATTTTTATTCTTATTTTACAGGTGAGAAAACTCAGAAATTACAGGTGGGAAATTAGGAGAGTATCCAAGGTTATAAAGCCAGGCAGTGCTTTTTATAATTCAAGCCCAAGAAGCTGAATGCAAAAGCCCATGTTCTTAAGTATTGCACAGTCTTGCTTTCTACAAGGAGCATTTTGAGTGAATTTGTTTTCATTGGTTGCCCCTGCAAATATCCCCTGAGAACATACTATATGCTCTGTGTTGTCCTAAGTGCACTGTATCCAGTAAGTAATAAGGTGGCCCTGCCTTTGTGGAAATTATAAACTGGATGAAATACCAATAAAAATACCAATAAAAAAGAGCCATAAAGACCACAGAGATAGTGACAGAACACTCCTATTGCATTCTTCCCTTCTCAAAAGTCCACCAAGAAGACAATGAGATCGTGGTCATGGTAACTAACTTAATGTACCAGCACTCACTGTGTGTCTGACATCGATCCAAGCGTTTTACATGTTGTATAACATTCGAACCTTGTAACAACCTATTTTACTGAAGAGGAATCTACAGTATAGAGAAGCAAAGTATCTGATCCAAAGTCATACAGAGAGCTTGTAGCAAAGCAAATGTAAGAATCTAGTGTTTGTGTTTTTATGCAGCATTGTGAACAGTAAAGGAAAAAAAAGCATATTCTCCAGGACAGAGATTTCAGGAGAGGAGTTAACCACAAATGAGAGGGATGAACACAATGTTAAGAAATGGGAGACAGAGCAGAAGGGGCAAATTATTTAGCAAGGCAGAGATGGCCATGAGCTGAAACAAAGAGTTGCTTCTCTCCACTGCAGGACCTCAGAGAGATTCATCCACTGGGCACACTCGATATCAGAGTGTGGGAGGGTGACAGAGTAAGTTATCCTGGATGGTAGGATGAAAATCCAGATTCCTAACATCCTCACCTAGCCTTCCCTGCAGAATGCCGGCGCCAGACACTACCCACCACCCCAAGGAGACATGAGCCCGGAAACTGACCAGTGTCTTCTAAACGGAGCTCTGACACAGTCCTGGGCTCTTCCAACTTCTGCTTGCACCAGAAGGACCAGCAAATCTGGGAATGTTTAGAGCAGCTCACCTTTTCTTGTGGGGAGAGTTCCCTTCTGCTCATCTCTGGTCTAAGTCTCACCAGGAGGGGAGACTGCATCATGACAGAGTATCTAAGTCATGAATTCTGGGGTTCAGCTCACAGTCTCACTTGGCTCTCACTCATTTCTCCCTGAACGTTCAGGAGTTTGAAATTGCTTTCAGTGATTTTTATTTTCAATAAAAGGAGTGTTTTAATTTCCCATCTGCTTACATTTTTTTGCCTTGCTTCTCAATATGGCCAAAAACATGAGTTAATTTAAGAGAGAGATTAGAGAGACAGAAGAATTAGAAGGAAAGAAGAGAGGGAGAGAAGGAGGGAGGAGGGGAGGGAGGGAAATAAAGGACACTGGATTTTATTAAATGTTAAATGTCCTTAGAGAAATACAAGAAGATAATGTCTTCATAAAACAAGAATTTATTCATCAGAGAGCAAAGAAAAATGTTCAAAGAGTACAGATAGAGCACAAAAAGACAAATGTCCATACATTAACTTGACAATGAAGTGCATACTAGTATCTTTGCAGAAAGAAAGAAAGTAGAGAGGAGGGGATGAGAAATATCCAGTGGAGGGAGATCAAAACGAAAGAAAGGGTCCATCTAAAAGGTCTAACAGCCAAATTCTGGGCACAGGCAATCTAGGTCTGCACGGACAAGAGCAGGTAGAAAACACATATTACCAGAGTGAAAGGAGCCAGGAGCCGGGTCTCAGCAGCAGAGACTACACCCAGCTTGTCACAGAAGGTCACACATGCAGGATAGGGGCCCAGGGGTCACCTGCTCAGGTTCCATGCAGGTGACTTCTGAGATTCAGAGAATGAACCAAGTCTTCACACCTACAAGCCCCTTGCTTTTCTGCCGTATCTATTTTGCCAATTCCTGACTCTGAACGAAGCCGACCATCTATTTTCTGTTCCTGCTTCCAGATGGCCAAATATTGCTGCAGGACATTCTAAAACCAAGCCCATGGGTTCTGCTACAAATCAGAGCTCCTACTCAATGGACACCTCTGTGGCTAGCAAACCACCTTTCCCATCACACAGCAGTGAGAAAACAGCTGTGTGAGTAAATATTCACTGTAGACTGTTTGTTAAACATATGTGTGCGCATTTACATAGGTATGTTCATCTATTATCTATATACAACCAGATAATGCTAAGTGCTCTGAAAAATGCAAACACATTGCTTAAACTCAACACATTCCTTCCTGAGACTTCCTCATCAAATATTGTCCCCCTGGGAAAGCTGATATAAGCATCCTTTTGCCCAGACTACTCTTCCTCATTGTTTCCGTTTATTTCTTTTCTTTAAAGAAAAGGTACAGGCAGGAATGAAGAGGAGGAGTAGGCAGGCAGGCAGGAAGAGAGAGGACGAAGCATTTATTTGTTGTATCTAGCTATTCATCTTGGATGTGTTGGTGTGTATTTGTGTATGTTTATATGAGTGTACAGTGTGCATGCGTGTCCCAGGCATGAAGCTGAGTCCTTGAGATGGATGTGGACCACGTAAGTCAGACGCTGTGGACTTAACCACTAAGCCACCAGGGCTCACCTCTTCTCATTGTTAATGTCTTGCTCAAATATACTTTCATCCAAAGATGATCTTTAACCAATACCCCGCAACATCAATGTATTGAGGTATCCCCTGGCATGGTAGGATGCTCACAGGGAGTTCTCTGGCATATTTTAGAATTCCAAGGGAAATCCAATGAGAGTTGACATCGATTGGACACAGTGAGAATTCTGAGTTCAAGCATTTTACATTTTCAAATTAGATCTCCACATTCCCTTTGATGATATCAAACTGGCGAGTTGGGTGAGGGCAGCTGATGTGATTAAGAAGCAAGTCCCACATGGAAATCGAGGTGGAAAGGAGAGGAGGGCATTGGAGTCCCAGGTGTGCATTGCCCAGCAGGCACACACATACCATTTGCAAGCAATTGTTCTAGAGAATAAAATGTTGATGTTTTCTATTTACGTGTCTTATTTTTTTTTAAGTTACTAAATTGTTAGGATGTGAATAAGTTTCTTTGGCCCTGACCACTTCATAAGCAAAACCTGTAGGCGTTTCTTTTGGCCTGAGAACCACGGACCCTGTGATTCCAGAAAGTTCGAGACTCTCTGACCTAGACTCCGGAGTCCTTGTCATCTAACTCATTACTGCTCTGCACCTCTCGTCACACAATAATCATCATGAATGGTTGCAATTACTTGAGTAAGTGTGCAAGTACTGTGATCTGCCTACTGCTAGTACAGACACACACACAAATACACACACAAATATACATACACCTACACGTATACATGCAAATACACACTGTATGTGCACATATACAAATACACATACACAGATACACACCTACACACATAGATACACATACATTTATGCAAACACACATACACACATACATGCACATCGACACACCATTTGTCTTTCCTATGCACAGGCGCTTCTTCCTTTTGTCACTGGCATTTGAAAGAGAACATTGGAGGAAGGAGAATGAAACGATGTCTTGCACTCACCCTACTGGTCCTGGGGATTGGAGGGAAAGCAGGACGGGCAGGAGATGACAAGTGCAGTGAAACTCCAGACAGAAGAGTGCAAGAGACGATGTTAAAAGAAGGTGGAAATAAGGCTTATCCAGAGTTTTTATTCCTTATTTCCTATTTCCTTCTTATCTTCCTATTTCCTATCTAAAGACGACATTCCTTAGCCAAGCTTCTCACAGCTTCTCTCTGCTGAGCCCTCTCAACTTCACTCTCTTCTATTTCCTCCCCCTACAGAGCGCCACCTGTCCTGCAGTCTTGCATCTCCATGAATGCTCCTGGAGCAGTTTCCTTGGGCAGAGGTGGTGGAACAGCCACGTGACAGCTGGGGTCAGAGAGCCTCAACCAGACAGCTGCACCAGGAGGAATACAAGGCACAGACT
>RJWH01007506.1:0-39687 GCA_004363575.1 Solenodon paradoxus | reverse complement strand
GCACAGGATTGAAGTGTGCGTGCTGCAGTGTGTGCCGTGCTCTCCGCCGTCCCGAAGGGAATGTGGCGTCGGGAGCTGCTGACAGCAGGGGTGGGCCCTGTGGAGCTGCAGGAGGCTGGTAAGAGCCGGGGCCACTCCAGACCCACCGTGGACCCCAGGAGGACCCCGCGGGGAAGTGGGTTTAGAGAACTGTTTGCTTGGGGCTCAGTCTGTGAGGACTCTACCCTGTGTCCACTGTCTCCTGGGACGTAGCTGTCCTTTCCCTCCACTCCAGCCACCGCCTGCCCCAGCAGGGCCATGGCAACCTCCCGAGCCCCCTCCCTGGCTCCAGCAGCTCTGGCGCAGGGTTGGGAGACTGCCTGGTCTGGCTGTGTCCAGTCAGCACTCTACCCATGGGTGCTTCCCGGGTGCATGGACAGTGAGACGAGGGCAAGGGGACATGGAAGGCAGGGACTGTCAACGGTGAGCCGAGGAGAGGGCGCTGCGCGAAGCAGAGGCTGTGGGGTGACGGTGGCACTCACGTCTCAGGCCTCAGGAGCAGGGTCTCAGAGGCCCAGCCCAGGGAGCAGGTGGCTCCTGGCTGCAGGGACGCCCAGGCTTGCGGCGGGAAAGACCCAGCCGGTCTCAGCAGGAACGAACCAGAGAGGCCGGCCTGTGCCACCAAGAGCTAAGCCCCGATGGCACAGTCTGATGCAGGAGCGTGGCCCCAGTGGCCTGCGTGTCCTCCCGCCTGTCCCCACCTCTGCCTTAGCCACAGAGAGGAGCACACCTGAGTGGGATGGGGGTGAGGACTCTCAGGGTCCAGCAGAGGCCCCTGCACAGAAGCCCCACCTCACGCCAGCAGGCCTCGGACGGGCCCCAGGCCACCAGCTTGAGCTCACACTCGGTCAGGGCGTCCCGAGAGCCCCTGGTCCTCCCGGAACATCTGTGGTCGGTGATCCAACAGCAGCTCCCTTGAGTCACAGCATCCGAGTCGGCAGGTCAGGGGGCCCGAGATCTACAACCGTGCGTGCTCCCAGGCTGCCGGCCCCTGGGCCCACCTCCAGGGCCTCGCTGGGTCCAGCCACAGGGCTGCAGGGCTATAGGAACAGGCACCAGTGACAGGGACCCTGTACCCACCCAGCCCCCTCTCAGAGACGCTGACCCCGAAATGTACCCATGGGAGGAGGGTCCGCAGGCATCATCCCAACCGACACAGCCGCCCTGCCCAAGCCTCCGCCGGGTGGGTGTTTGTGATCTGCGATGCCAGGAAATCTACCTTCCAGATTAGGAGCTTTCATCTGGGTCTTCCCAGAGCACAACAGTAGCAAGGGGGTCACTGTGGGGGGAGGAGGTGACCTAAGGCCCCTGGGCACAGACCGTGGCTGCACCCCAGGATGGTCCAGCCTGCCCCCTGCCAGCCACTTGTCGTCCCCACCTCCACCCGCCCACCTCATGTCCTGGGCAGCGTGCTTAATATCCTGTTCCATTTGCTAAATGATGACCACGGGCCATTAATAATGCTAATATGCCTTAATGAACACGCAGGAAGCATAATCTCACACGGAGGTCCCTGTGGACAGAAGGCGGCTGGTCCCGGGTCCTGGGGAGAGTGGCCTTGAGGCCACTCCTGTTCTTGTGGTCAGGATGGGTGGGTGATGCTGGGTGGCACTTCTTCTGTGGGTCACCTTGACAGCTGTCCTGTAGCTCTGTCCTCACAGTCCAGGGAAAGAACTTCTGCCCATCCTTTCTCCCACTGAGCAGGAGCTGGTGTCCAGCAGTTCACTCACCTGTCCACGTGTGCTTGCCCACTTCTGAACTCACAGCAGCATCTCACGAGCCTCTGGGAAGGATGGCGGAGAAGCCAAGCAACGTGGAGATATCGGGGAGCGACCGTTTAGAGGGCTTCCCAAAGGAAGTGTTTGAACACTACCAGGAAGGAGGGTAGGGTTGGAGGAGGGAAGAGGCCTGGCCACAGCAAAGAGTCTCTGCACTCAGCCTGTCCATGAGCACAGCACAAAGGCTGTATTTCCACTGCGGTATCCCCGGACATCAGTGCTCAGTGAACCCATCAGGTCCTCAGTGAACCATTGAGACACTCAGCAAACCCAACAGGTGCTCAGCAAACCATGGGATGCTCAGCAAACCTCGGAAATGCTCAGCAAACTCAGCAGGTGCTCAGCAAACCCACGAGATGCTCAGCAAACCTCGGAAATGCTCAGCAAACTTAGCAGGTGCTCAGCAAACTCCAGAGATGCTCAGCAAACCCACGAGCCGCTCAGCAAACTCAGCAGGTGCTCAGCAAACCCCAGAGATGCTCGGCAAACCCCGGAAATGCTCAGCAAACCCAGCAGGTGCTCAGCAAACCCAGCAGGTGCTCAGCAAACCCACAGGATGCTCAGCAAACCCACAGGATGCTCAGCAAACCCAGTAGGTGCTCAGCAAACCCACAGGATGCTCAGCAAACCCACAGGATGCTCAGCAAACCCAGCGGGCGCTCAGCAAACCCAGCGGGCGCTCAGCAAGCAGGCCTTGACTGAGGGAGTGAGTGGGATGGCGACAGCATGAGAAAGGCTGAGTTGTGTGGGAGTCACAGTGGGTGCTCTTAGGAGTTGGCAGTGATTGGTCAGTCAGACTGGGCCTTCTCTGCGATGCTCCTGTTGGCTTCTCCCTCCAGCCCTTGGGCCACCTGCTGGCAACCCACCTGGGGCACAGCAGGGTGTTCAGCTTCCCCGCTTCACGCTGCTTCCTCCCTGGGCGACTGTGGGCAGAGGCAGGAGGCCCCTGAGCACCTTGCCCTGGAGGCAGGAAGGCCTGGTGGTGGCCACAGGCTCGGCCCTCCCGACCTGTGCGGTCCGCCAGGCGTTCGGTCCCAGGAACGACTGCGGCTCCCACTTCACTGTGGTCCAGGAGCTTCCATGGCCAGGAGGGGCGAGCGTTTCCCAGCCGGCTGTGCTCCTCCTGTGTTCTGGGTTTCCCTGTCTCTGATGACACTGCCGGAGGAAAGGACAGCCAGCAGCAAGGGGAGGACACTCAGCCGTGCTCACCTGTCCCCACCCTACGCTCCTGGGCGACTGGGAGAGGTGGCGGCTGTGGCCTCCAGATTCTGCCAGGTGGCCCCTCCAGGTGATGGACAATGTCCTCCCCAGCCTGCCCCACCGCTCTGGCCCTCTGGCTTCCCCAACCATCCCTGTACCAGCTCCTGCTGCCCACAGCCCGCCTGGACTCAGAGGGCAGTGCCCAGTGCCTACAGTGGCTCCTCGGGCCATGTGCACATACACACACAGCCTGGTACAGCTCCCTTGCTGAGCCCCGTGGCTGCTGGGGCACCCACCTGCCAGCCCGGGGTCCTGCCAGCCCAGGACTGTAGGAGTTGGGACCTGTTGGTGGTGTTCCCTTCTGCTTGGTGACAGCAGAGGGTGACCTGTCCCCCACGCCCCACCCGGGGCAGGAAGGGCTGATCCAGGTGGCCGGCTCTCTCCTGGTGCCGGGGCCTCTCAGTCGTCAGTGTAGGAAGGCCAGTTGGGGGCCAGGGGCTGGAGGTCTCGAACCCGTTACCATCCGGATTGGCTACGGACCGTTCTGGGAATGTACACAGGATTGCAGAGGAAATTATTTTTATTGAAACACTTATTGAGAGAGAGAGAGCATGGGAAATCATAGCTGTGGCTTCTTTGCTCATGGTGACACAGGAGGGACCAGGGCCAGCTCCGCTCGCCACCTCGGAGTTCATCACCCCCTCCAAGCCCGCCCCCCAAGTCCACTACCCCTGAGGCCCATCACGCCCAGACTCCGAACCCCAGATTTAGCCTCCCCCGGCAGCCTCCAGGGCGTGCAGTGTCCCCGTTCCACTGTGGGGAGGCTTGAGACCCGGTGGAAGAAGGAGACCAACAGTGGGGGACACCCATCCGCAGACAGACGGCCGGACCCCAGCATGACTGCCCCCGCTGCCGACAGATTCACTGAACCCAGGCCCCAACTCGGGCCCCGCTCACCCCGGCCTCTGCCGGACGCCCCTGGGGGGCTCAGGGAGCAGACACACAAACCGCCCTCGCTTCTGGGGGTCGGGGAGCCTGGGACCAGACCCTTCGCGTGGAAGGACATGGCTTCCCCACCTACCTGCCCCTGAAAGACGGAATGGGGTGTGAGGACTCCCGACGACTGCAAGCGGGGTCCCCGCTCCCCAGGTGACTCCCAGCCTCCCGCAGGGTCCCATCGGCCGACAGTATGTGCTGGCCTGTCCCTGACCACCTCTGCCAGGACAGGGAAGGTGGCTGGAGCCCAGCTGGGGCACCCCTTACCCCTGGGGCTGTCTTGTGTGCCTACAGCTGTGGGGGCTTCTTCCCAGCTCCCCGTTTATCGAGTGCTGGTAGATAGGCAGGAACACGCACCCACGGAAATGGGCAAAGCCGCGCCTTCCCCAGAGCCCATGTCCACCGCTGTCCAGCTCCCTGTGGCGGGGAGGGCCAGGGCCCCCGCAGCAGACAGTGTCTCCAAAACGTTGCCAAGTCCTGGGGCCCAGGCGCCGGAAAAGCCTGGCTGGTGGCTCATTAGAATGAACCCTCTGACCCTGGGGAGGGAGGGGAGCACAGGGGTCTGCCCCAGCGCCTCTGGGCTTTAAGCTCACCTGCGGGTCCGACCCCTGCACACCTCTGGGCTGACACCCTGAAGAACTCCCGGAAGGGAGGCGTGATCTGTCGGGGAGAAATCGTCTCTGCCGTCTTTTGAGGGTGATGCATGGACGGGGCAGGGAAGGGGCTTGGACGGAGATGATGCCAGGCCCGGCTCCCAGGCACTTCTGTCTTACCCGCCCACTGGCATGGCCTGGCCTCCCTAGGTGACCCCCTCGGGTGGGGCTCTGTTCCTGTCCAGCTGGGGTGCTCACCCATAGAACGTGGGGTTCAGATCCCAGAAGCTGCGTGGCCGGCCTGTTCCTGGGCTGTGGCGTCCAGGCCCTCCCGCCTCCCTCGGCCCGCCCGCCAGTGACCTCCACCTCCAGCAGCCCGGCCAGTCCTGGCTCTGCCCTTTCTCCCCGCTGGAGTCAGCAGCTCCTTGAAAACTGTTGTGACTGTATTTCCTAACCCGCGCTCCTGGGACAACAAACCCTCCCCTCCACACATGGGAGCCCCTCCGAGCCTAGGTGGCTAGTGCTCCGTGGCCGCTGGACTTGGCCAGCCTGGGGGCAGCCCCTGCGTCCCCTGCCGGCCTGGAAACGAGCGTCATCCTGTACGGACAACAGAGAGGATACTTGACTGCCCTCCAAATTTAGCTCCTGCTCCTGGGGCGAGGCCAGGCTCGGCGCGACGTGTGCTTGGCACCACGCGGCTCGGCGCCAGTTTGGGAGCGAGGTCACGCAGGCCACCGCTCATGGTCCTTTGGAGCAGAGCAAGGACACAAGCCCGGCCTGCACTCGCCAGCAGGGCACCAGCAGGTCAGAATGTCTCCGGCTGCCGATTTCCATCTCAGTCAAGTGGGAAGAGGGGTCTCTGAGGTCGCCGCTGCGATGGGTCCCACCCTCCTGGAAATACTTCAGGGAACACGTGCTGTTTTACCCACCGTGCCTTTAATCATGCAGACTCCTTCCTTAGAGACAAACTGAACTCAGCCAAACTCTGTCAGGTGCCACCTCCAACAAAACCAGCAAACTGTCAGATGCCACCTCCAACCAAACAAGCAAACTCTGCCCGACTACCACCTCCAACCAAACCAGCATCCAAACCAGCAAACTCTGCCAGATGCTACCTCCTACCAAGCCAGCAAACTCTTGTCAGATGCCACCTTCAACCAAACCATCAACCAAACCATCAAACTCTGCCCGACTGTCACCTCCAACCAACCAGCAAACTCTGCCAGATGCCACCTCCAACCAACCAGCATCCAAACCAACCAAACACCACCAAAGGTTCACAGGACTGAGAGCACCTGTTTCAGATCTGCTGCTCTGTTGAGTGTCTGGCCCTTTCCTGGACTTCCTTCATCCTTTTCGATAATCTCTTCTTTTTCCCGAGAGTGTCACTTTCCTGTGACAGTCCGTTACCTAAAGAAAACAGGAGCCTCATCACCTCCAAGAGACCAGCGCTGCTCTCCCTCCCCTCCGCTCTTGTCCAGGCCCCGCCCGGCCGCTGCCCAGTGTCAGCTCGGTGACAGGGGTGGGTGGGTCCTGCTGCTGGGCCCCCAACTGCTCCCCTGCCAGCTGCCCGCCCTTCAGCATGCGGGGCCTGCACCCGAGGCTGCAGGTGCAAGGTGCAGGCAGCCGGGGCGCAGTCCCCACGTGGCCCGGGCAGGATCCAGGCAGCTGTGTGTCTGCGCCTCTTCACCTGTAAGGCGTCACGGCCCCAACACGGTTCCCTGAGTGGCACTGAGGCACAAGGACATGGTGCCACGGGTGCGGGTTCCTCGCGTCCTCTGAGGATTGGCGGTCCGTGGACTGTGGGCGGGTGGGCTCCGAGGTGGAGCCCTGCTGGTTGGAAGTTTCCAGAAGGCAGATTTCAGTTGCACTTGCAGAAGCTCTTCCAAGGCCACAGAGAGCGGAGCAGGGCAGGGGCACCTGGCCAGGAGAAGGCGCAGCCAACAGAGTCCCCGATGGACTGCAGGCGGGCCGCGTAGCGCCTGTCGTCGTTTCAGGATTAGGGAACCGAAGGCGTCTCAGGATGCGGCCGTCCCAGCACTCAGCGGTTGGGGCCTCGTGGTGGGGTCAGCGCAGCCATCTCTGCTTCCGGGCTGGGACCCAGAGCCCTGAGCCCCTGGCTCAGCTGCCAGTAGGGCCCCCGGGGACAGAAACCCACACCTCTCGCCTCCCGGGGCTCAGCCCCAGTCAGCCTGCCTGACGCTGGTTCTGTGCAGAACTGGAGGCTGGACGACAGGCCAGGCATGCTCAGGCCTCTCCAGGCTGGTGTCTGCTGGAAACTCACTCCCTGGCCCTGTGACCTGTCCACGCCACGTGAGGATTGTCACACCTGGCCCTGTCCCAGGCTTAGAAGCTGACGTCTGTCCACCTTGTCCAGTTCCGATCATAGGGAGCACGTAGAGGTGGCTCCCTGAGACGACCCCGTCCCAGGCGCTCCCCCAGGTCTGTGTAGTGAGCACATCCACGCTGGCGGCTCCTGCGCACTCACACACAGGCTGTGCCTCAGTGTCCCCCCTGTGGAACCCATCCCAGGGCCTGCCACGTCGGGGCACCAGAGGAATGCACGGCAGGCCTGCTCTGTGGGGTGCTAGGTGAGCCTGGTCCGCTCGCCTCCGTGTCCCCAGTGCTGGACACTGCTCTGCTGCAGCAGAGGCTCTGCGGGCACTGGGGAGTCTGGCAGAGTGGGTGCCTGAGGTGTGGCTGTGCAGCTGAGGGCCCCCCAGGCCAGAGCTGGAGCAGCAGCACAGGCAGACTGCACCAACCGTGTGGCCGGGGGCCCGTCCTCTGGGTCCGCCCTGTGCATTGCACCGAAAGGCGGTGGGGAGATGGCCTGGTGCCCAGCCTTTGCCGCCAGCCTCCCTCCCCACTGCAGCCTGGCGCCCTCCCTCGGGGGCCAGGAGTCTGAGAGGCGATTAGCCTAATTGTCTCGGAGGGGCTGTGAGCAGAGGGCGCCGGGAGGGGCCGGTGCAGAAGTTAGGAGCCAGGCGGCGCCGGGGCGGGGGGTGGGGGGGCTGAGTCTGCTCCACTTTCTGCCCCCAGCACCCTCCCCAGCCCCCTCACCTCACGCACCCCCAGGTCCTTCACCCTGATGAGAGCTTGCTGGTGGAGGGCTCGGGAATTCAGGCTGGGACACCGGGGGCATCTTAGCTCTGGATCCTGAAGCCAGTGGGTCCTCCCACCCAGCCCCCACCCAGGCAGAGTAGCCGGTGCCCTGCGTCCCCAAAGACGCAGAGGCAGGGCCGAGTCAAGGTCACACGTGAAGGCACCAGACCGGTCCTGAGGTCTGGGCCCAGGGCACGGCCCCCAGAATGCGGGCCGAGACAAGGCCATCAGCCGAGGGTCCTGTGGGCAGATGCTTTCCCGTCTGTCCCTGAGGCCAGGGCAGCTCTTCCATCCAGTCACCGTGTCATCAGGCTCCAACGGGAGCAGGTGGCCGATTCCAGGCAGTTTATTCACAAGGAGACCACTTACAGAGCTGTCCGGAGGGTGGGCCCACCAGGACATTGCGGACCCAGAGCCAGTGACAGCAGAGCTGGACCTCCCCCTTCCTGCCCCCACCCCACCCGCCAGCTCTGAGCAGGGAGTGCGGCGAGGAGAGCAGGCCGGGCCAGGAGGCCGGCACCAGGCTCTGCGCCCCCCTGGGCCCCAGTGACCCCTGCCCCCACTGTCCACGCCCTCCGCTCCCTTCTGCCTGATGAATGGGCATCCAGCTCCCGGGACGCACCGCCATCCAGCCTCCACTCTGGACCAGGAGTGGCCAGAGCTGGCACAGGCCACCTGCGTCCCTCAGAGGCAGGCTGACTAAGTGTCACCTGAGCCGCACTTGATGTTAAGGCATTGCGATCACTGCGCCTCTGCCATGCTCGGTCACCGCAGGGCTTTGGAGGGAGTCAGGCGAGTGGTGCTGCCGCATCTGCAGGCCGGTCCCGCTGCGTGTGCAGGGGACAAGCTCCGGGGCGTGCAAACTCCCCCTGGGCCGACTTCCAGCTGCCGGTGTGAGGTCCCCAGGCCAGGACGGGGGCAGACCTGCTCCTGGCCGGTACCCGTGAGCCCAAAGGGGGCCGACGGAGCTGGATCACCAACCCCCACACACCCCTCCACTTGCCAGGCCCCTCCTGCTATCCCCCGCACCTGCTCCTGCGAAGCCTGCTGTCCAGTGTGTGGGGGCCAGGCTGCACCCACCTGGGTCCCTCTGTAAAAACGAGAACACCCAGTACAAGAGAATGGGGTAACGAGGGCGCCGACACGGCCGCAGGCCGAGCAGTCCACACAGCAGCTTCCTGTGAGCCTCCACCGACAGTCGCCTGGTCCGTGATGAAGCTCGGGACCCCCAGTACCAGGTGCAGGCGGACGTCGTGTCCTCTGTCCTCACTGTGCCGCCGCTTGCTCCTTGGGTGCCAGTTTGTCATGCTCTGATACATGGCCTGCCGTCCAGGTGCTGGGATGGGGCGCGTCAGTCTGGACATGTGCCTGGGGGCGGGCGCAGCCGCCAGCTGTGGGCACTGGGAGGGGCAGGGCAGGTCAGGCTGGGGGATCCCAAGCTTCAGGGCCCTCCCTCAGGTGACACTGAGGGGTCTCGGGTCCTTGGGTAAGTGTCCCTGCACAAGCAACGGCCAGTGCAAAGTCCTTGAGGCTGGAGCTGGACGTTTACAGAACCGAAAAGACCTGTGTGGGCCGAGCAGGACAGGGCCCAGGAGAAGGGCCCGGCAGCAGGCCCGGGGCTGTGGCAGGGCCAGGTCTTAACTCTGGAGGTCAGTACAGGGTCCAGGAGTGGGTGGGCATTCCCGGGTCAGCGGTGAAGGTGGGCTGGCGGGCTTGCTGCGTGGCCGATGGACAGAGGCATCGCCGTGACCCCCAGCTTTGAGGCTGAGTGCTGGATGGGGGGGTGCGGGCTTCTGAGTTGGGGAGACCTGAGTGGCTGCTTTGTGGGGGCACCAGGGAACCTGTGGGACTCTTGGCCTGGAACTGGGTGCTGGTGGCCAAGAGTGGACACTGGAGGCGCTGGCTCTGGAGCAGTCCCAGTGGGGACACCACGGGGGAGTGGGCGTCACAGGACGGCACTTTAAATCCTGAGACCGGACCTTCCACGGTGTGCAGCTGGAGGAGACCCCGAGGTCTGAGCTTTGAGGCTCCCACACCAGAGGTTGGGGACAGGTGAGGGAGCAGTGACGCAGACCTAGACGGAACCTTGTAAGCGGGAGAACCCACAGGGGGCAGTAAGAAGGCCGGGTCTCACAGGATACACAGACCCCGAATTCCAGGAGCCGGCTGCGCAGGTGGGGGACCCTGTGGCCCAGCGCCCTGCCCTGAGGGCCGCAGCTCTGGGCACCACCCTCTCCGGCCCTCCCCACTCCCCCGGCAGCACAGTGGCTGCACCTGTTTCACCAGCCGTCAAAGGGGACTTCGTGGTGCCCACACGTGGGGAGGAGCAGGATCTGCAAATCAGGGAGCACGGTGCCGGGTGTGCTCACTTTGTATCTAGTCACCAGTGTCCCTCCACGTCCCACCCACGTCTTCCACCTGCCCCCAGACCCCTCGGGACCCTGGCCTTGGCGAGGCCACAACGCCCCCTTCTTTGTGCTGAGGTCCCCCACAATTGGGCTCTGGAACCGCAGGTCGGGGCCTGACAGCTGCCTCGGCGCCCCAAGACACCCAGAGAAGAGGGTACTGAGACGTGGTGTCGGGGAGCAGGACCGAGGGAGAGGAGCGCCTTCGGGAAGAGGCACAGCGGCGACAGGGCTGGCTCTTGTCAAACACCTGGAGAGTGGTCTCCCGGATGCCGGCAGCACCTCCTCCACCCTGTCTCCATCCCCTTCCTCACCCTCCTATGCCCGGTGCTCCTCCTGCTCTGGACAAGCCCCCTCGCCCCGAACCCACCCCTCCTTCTCAGAGGGAGCCGGGGCGGCACCAGCATGGTTAATGGCGATGGGCATCAGGGCGGGAAGCCGGGCCGCGTTTGAGAGTGTACTGCCCTCCCTGTGGGAGTGGGCGCTGCCCCGGTTCGTCTACAGAGAAAGGGTGGGACTGGAGGAGGAAGAGGGGCAGGGGGAGGAGGGAAGCGGGTGTGGCCAGGAAGGGCCACTGGGAGCTTTGTGTCCTGCCGCTGGCTGTCTGTCTCCGCTGGGCTGGCACCAGAATATGGGGAGCCACGGGCAGGGGAGCCCCGGACGGCCTGTTGTCTCGCGGCTGTGTGTGTCCCCACAGTTAGCATGGTTCTTTTAATGAGGTGGGTTTTTGTAAGCCCTCAGGTCTGGCCAGCATGCATCAGTAAGGGGGCTCAAACCCAGCCCCCCAGTTCTCAGCACAGCCCAGCAGGCTGCCCCCCTGGCTCCGAGCTGGTGCCCCTCCAGAGTACCCCGCTGGGAGTGCGGACCCTGGCTCTGGGGACCCTCTCGGCCGGCGGGGCGTGCCCGGCTCTGGGAAGGGGTGGGCACTCGGGGTCTGATCTGCTCTTTCTCCTCCACAGGGCAATCAGGACGCCACGGCTCCACCTGAAGCGATGGCCCAGCCCTACCCCCCCGCCCAGTACCCCCCGCCCCCACAGAATGGCATCCCCGCCGAGTTCGCCCCTCCAGCGCCGCACCCCACCCAGGACTACTCGGGGCAGACCCCGGCGCCCCCAGAGCACGGCATGACCCTGTACACACCAGCACAGACCCACCCCGAGCAGCCGGGCCCCGAGGCCAGCACGCAGCCCGTCGCTGGGGCCCAGACAGTGCCGGTAAGGCCACCACGCTCAGCAGCAGGCCAGCGGAGGTGCTGGGGCGGGCCCGTGGGGTGCTCCCACACCGGGGGGCTCCCACACAGAGCTGCTCACCATCCTACACCCAGGATCCTCCTGGGGCGTAGGGCCACCGCCTCAGTGGCCCAGCTTCCCCGAGCCTCCACCGAGGCCAGCCCCCGCCCACCGGGTGGTGGACGGCGTGGCCTCCCACCCGCTGCCGGGTGATAGGAGGTCCGGGCTCGGCCTGGCTGGCCCTGGGTGGGGACAGCCCTCCTGTCGTCCTAATCACTTGTAATCTACCTGCTTGGCTGCCCTCCGATCAGATCCCTCAATTATGTGGTTGTAAGCAGGCGGGAGAGCTGCCGAGCCCCAACCGCCCAGAGCTTCCTGAGAGCAAGGAGCCCGCAAGGGTGGGCGCCCGCCTGCAGACTGTGTCCGGGCCCCGCCCCCTGCCCTGTCACACCACTGCTGCTCCAGGGCCTTGGGCTCGTCCCCCTGTCCCAGCTGGCTCCTTCCCAGCGCTGGCAGGCAGGGCCCGGGCAGGAGGCCAGCAAACCCGCACTGCCCAGGAGCGGTACCACGCTGGTGGCCTCCCGAGGGGCTCCCCACTCCTCTAATGCTGCCTGGCTCCCACGGTGCCCTCCCCACGTGGCCCCCGAGGCCAGCCCTGACCTTCGTCCTAACCCTTCCTGGCCAACCTGGGTCTGCGCCAGGGCTCTCAAGCTCTCAGGCTCTCCCTGTCCCCAGAGCAGGCGCCACCCATGCTTGCTCGACGGTGGTGCTGGTTTATCCATCTGCTTTCTCCTGAGCACGTGTGGCACCTGAGGCCTTCCATCACACGGGGGACATGGGTGACCAGCATGTGCATGACATCTGCGGGGTCACCAGCAAGTGCCCGGGCCACGAAAACCAGCTGGGAGGCCACGGCACCTCGGCCAGCAGGCTCAGCCCCCAGGACAGAGAAAGTCATCCTTGGCGTGCACAGAACCCTGCTGTGCGCGGCTGAACCAGCACTGACGTGCAGCGCAGGGATGGGCCTCCACACTGGGGTGGCACTGGCTCCTGCCATCAAGGACATGGCAGTCCAAGGGGCCGGGACTGCTGCTAAGAGACTAGCGCCTCCCCCAGGAGGCACCGAGGCCAGAGGCCCAGCCTGGGGAGCGGGCAGCTGGCCCTTCCCTTCCCGCCCAGGCCTCCGTCTCTCTGGCTCCCTCCTGGGCTCAGGGCTGTGATCTCCCATTGGGATACAGAGGAGAGGCCCTTACTTTCCATGCCCCGGGGACAGGGGACGAATGAGCACCACAGCGGGGTCACCAGATCAGCAGGAGACCTTGAAGATGCCAGGGCTGCGGAGGACTCCGATGCTCACTCACGCGCCTTCACGCAGGTCCTCTCCCCGTCGACCCCATAGCTGCACCTTCAGCTCTTGGACTTAAAGGAAGAGAAAGGGGCAGGCTGAGGTTGCGTACAGCCCCCAGGGGACACTCGGCCACGTGCCACCACGCTGGTCGGAACATTGCGTCCTACAGACCATCTGTGCGGGAGCTCACGGCTCTGCCCCAGCGGGGTCCGCCTGCTGCCCCCAGGCTCCGAAGAAGCCGCCATGAATGGACAGCTGGAGGCCACACACGGAGAACTCCCCCCGGCCCACTTGTCGCCCCCCTGGGCAGCAGTGGCCGGTCCTGAGTGTCAGCAGGCCTTGGAGGGAGACAGGCTGCAGAGAAAGGGCTATTCCAAGAACTACCTTATTTCTTACGTGGTCAGCAGACCTTAGCTCTGGCCCCTGCTGCTGGAGGTCCCCCTGAACCACTGTCCCTGCCTGGGGTTTCCCTGGCCTCTCCCTCTGCTGGGCTTGGGGCGGCCCAGGTAACGAGGCTGCAGGTGTCTGGGAGGCCACTGCATTCTCAGCACATCCCACACCCCCAGCCATTGAAGGGTTTTGCCTCCCTCCGTCTTCAGAGGGAGGGATGAGCAGTGTCACGCTTTCCTTGGTCCTGGTCCTGCTCCTGGCTCATCCAAGGGACTCCATCACCTCGGCTGCTCCCCAGTAGGGCCCTTGTGGGGGCTGGAGAAGAGGATGCTGGTCTTGGAGTGGGCTCAGCCCTGCTTTGGGGCAGCCTAGGCCAGATGCTAGGACCCCAGGTTCCTCAGTGCCTCAGCGGGGCCCTCCCCTCCCGGTGCCTGCCCTGCCACGCTAGCCACTGCCCTCTGCTGGCCCACGCTGGTATGACATGCCTTCTAGAGGGTGGGCTGGAGCCTCTGCAGGGCTGGACTGGGCAGTTCCGCTTGGACTGGCGTTCAGACCAGCTGCCCGGAGGCTACTGCAGGCTCCCTTTCTGCAAGGCAATTGAGTAGGACCATAGAAGGTTGGGCTGTGAGCTTGTCAGGCCCCAGTTTGTCCCCAAAAAACCCAGAGGCAGGTCCCTGCCCTGACACCAGAGAGAGGGCCTGCCCGCTGCCCCCTCCCAGCCGCCAGCCATGCCCCCCTCGGACGCCTCCAGCCAGACCCAGATCCCAGCAGCAGAGCAGGATGTCAGACCCAGGGCCACCAGGATGGCGCAGGATGGCCACCCTGTGAGACAGCAGACACGTGTCTCCAGACAGAGGGCTTCAAGCCCACCCGAGTGGTGCTGACTTCTCTGCGCAGGAGCGCAGGGCAGAGACGGGTCTGAGCAGGAGGCCCTGTGACATGCCCACCGCCGTCTGGAAGCGTGTCCTCAGCCATCCTTGCCAGCCCCAGAGCAGTGACGTCCCCTCTGGTCACGCATTCCCCAGCACCCAGTCGGGGGCCTCCAGCTGAGGGCCGCACCTGGAAGCTGACGTACAGCATGCCACCAGCCAAGCAAGAGAGTGGCCTGGGTACTGGCCGTCGGGGAGGCATGCAGAGGGCCGCAGGCCTGGCGTCCTGAGCCGTCATCGCGCTGCAGGCCATCGTCGGGGGTACCCACAGCTCACCTTTGGTGCTGATGACTCGGCAGTGACGCACCAGCAGCTGAGCTGGCGTGAGCTGGAGGCCATCCCTGGAGAAGCCCGCCCGCAGGACCCTCGCCCAGGCGGCTGGCCACGCCCAGCTTCCCACCGACTGGCAGCCAGGCCCCTCGCAATGCCTCCGTGCAGGCAGCCGAGCCGTCCTTGTGGCAGCTTTGTCTCCTGAGGCCAGGTCTTCCTGGAGCCTCGTTTGACCCGAGTTGGGGCCGCAATGAAGGCCCACTGTGAAGGACGGAATGTATACCCCAACTTAGAAGAGCGAGGCCCCAAAGCGCTGAACAGAGCTCCCAGCTGACCACTGGGGGCGTGAGTGCCTGGGCGGTTCCGGACGCCCCACTCTCATGGAGCCCTGAAGGCAGCAGGGGGCCCGCGCCCTGAGCCCACGCTGCTGGGGACAGACCCTCACGTGGCCCCTGGAGCCACGGCAGTCGCCACAGGCCTCTCTGAGGCCAGACCTGTGTAAGCAGGGCCAAGTGAGGGGCCCACCGCTGCCCAGGAGGCCTCGCCGCGGGGCGCCCACACTGGTGCAGAGCTGCGGCCTCAGGTCGGGGTGCCGCTGCTGTGTCTCAGGGCTCATCTTGCTAGGGTGGAGCGCGGGAGACCCTCTGTCTCTCTGGAAGGGGCCAGGGGCACCTCACAGCCCGTCTCCCCCGCAGCAGACAGACGAAGCGGCGCAGACAGACAGCCAGCCGCCCCACCCCTCCGACCCCACAGAGCGGCCGCAGCCCAAGCGGCTCCACGTCTCCAACATCCCCTTCCGGTTCAGGGACCCGGACCTGCGGCAAATGTTCGGGGTGAGTGTGTGCAGCTCTCCTGGCCCCCGGCTGGGTGTCCGGCCAGGGCTCCTCCTCCTGCCTCCAGCCCCCTGTGTCCTGAGCCGGGCAGAGGGAGGGGCCTGTGGTCGCAGCTCCACCCAGAAACCCACCCACCACGTGAGGGCGGAAGCGTCCCCCATGCGGTGAGCTGCCCACTCCACTAGCTGCTGCTGACAGGGCCCAGGCGCCCCTGCGCCCCTCAGGACACCATGCTCCATGCTCATGAGGCGCTGCCTCCAGGCACCCCACTTCTCTGGGCCGGGCCGGCTCGGCCAGGTGGGCCTTCTCATCTGTCCTGGATTTCGTAGGGCTCCCACCCATTGCAGTGGCCCTGTGAGGACCTGCAGGGTGGCCCTCAGTCCTGCCACCTGGCTCACCACGTGGCCTGGCCGAGTCCTGCCCTCCCCCCTCTCCCCTACCCGAGCTGTGCCCACCACCCTGCCAGCAGGAGGGCCCCGGTCCCACCTCCCTGGCCCAGCCACCACCCCCAACAAGAAGAGGTTGTCGGGTGGACAGAAAGTCCCTGAGCCTCAAAGGGGCCCGATTCCACCCTGCTCTTGCCCCAGGCACCCACTCTACTTCTTAGGTGCCTAACCCAGTTTGGAGCTGGTGGCACTGGTCACTTGTCCCTCCACAGGATGGGCACTGTGACTTGGCACCCACTGCAGTCCCCACTCCACTGTAGCTGGAGCCAGTATCCTGGCGGGAAACACTCTCCCCGTGAGGAGGTGGGCGGGGCCGAGACCCCCAGGCCCCTTCCCTTCGGTGGCGGTGGCGGGGCGGGCAGGGGTCTCCCAGGGAGCCTTGCGCCAGCCAGCCGTCTTAACCCGTGCTCCCCTGTTCCCCACCCATCTCTGTCTCTGCAGCAATTCGGGAAAATTTTAGACGTGGAGATCATTTTTAATGAACGGGGCTCCAAGGTGGGTGCCGCCCACGGGCGCCACCGTTACTGCGCCAGGCTAACGTGTGACATGTGCGTTTCCTTCCTGGAGAGCTGCGGCCGAGGAGCCCCGCCCGCCCCGCCCGCCCCTGTGCTCTTGCTGCTGCTGCGGCCCTTCCTTCTCTCTCAGCTGCCGGGACCCCTCTCTGCACCGACTTGGCCCCGAGGCCAGGGGACGGGCAGCGGGGTGGGCAGGCCGGGAGGTGCCCGCCAAGACCCTGCCCCAGGCTCCTGGGGTGAAAGGGGCTGCCCCCCAGTGCCAGACCCAGCCTCAGCCCCCCAGGTGGGCTGGGGGCAGCAGTCCTGGTCCCCGGCTGGGTCAGCACCTTCTCTGTGGCCGCGGCCTGTCCCCTCAAGGGCATAGGCGGCCAGTACTGAGCCTGGCCACGCCGCCCCTGCCCGGGCCTGCTCCCCCGGGGCGCCCTGCTGGTGGCACCAGAAAGATCCCCGAGCTGCCCAGTCTCTCCTTCAGCTTGCCTGACTCGATCCCCTCTCTCTCCTCTCTCCATCTCCCCCCCCCACTCCTTTCCCCCCTTTTTTCTCATCCTGTGTCTTTCTCTCCGTCTGTCCTCTCCGCTCACAGGGTTTTGGGTTTGTAACTTTTGAAACTAGCTCAGACGCTGACCGAGCCCGGGAGAAGCTGAATGGGACGATGGTGGAGGGACGGAAAATTGAGGTGCTCAGATAAGTGTGGCCCCCGACCCGCTGCTGCCCCCGCAGCCAGGCCGGGCCCCGTGGCAGGAAGGTGGGGCACAGGGAGGGCCGCACTGGGGCCAGGGTGGAGGCCTCACCTGCCACCCCAGGCCCATCTGAGGGCCCCCCACCGCCTCCTCCTCGAAAAGGCACCCTGTCTATGGGGCCAGCAGACCATTGGGAGGAGCCCCAGGGGTCCCTTGTGAGGCTTGGCAGCTCCAAGGACCGGAACCAGCTCAGTCTGTCCCCCAGGGGAGGCTCTCACAGGACCCTGCCTCCCCTTCCCCTCCAGGGCCAGCACCCTCACCCCTGCTTCAGTGGCCTCAAAAGGAACCTGCTCAGAGAAGCAGTGGGTGAGGAGGGGTCTGCCACACCCAGCGCCCCACCACCCCCCTTTTCCTCCGTGGGCTAGGTCCCCTCAGTGGCTCTGCAGTCTGGGAGCTGGGTTTCCTGGACAGCGGGGCTGGCAGGAGGGGAGGTCGGCGGCCAGCACAGAGCCTGTGGTGCAGGGCCTGAGGGCAGGTGCTAGAAGCAGGAACACAGGGACACCGACAGTGGCCAGGCTCCCGCTGCACACCTGCTGGGCGCTGAGGCTGGGACCCAGCGGCTCACACTAGACGCCACGGTCCTGATGCTTCCTCGGGCTTCATTGCCCACCATGGCCACAGGGCTGGGGGCACAGATGTCTGGAAGGAGCCACCCACCCGCCTCCCCCTCGGATACACGCCTCCTGCCCAAAGCCTCTGGCCTCAGGGCAGTGGGGTCAATGCCCACATGGGGAGGTTGGCTGCTCTGCCACCTGTGCCCACAGGGGCCTCAGCAGCCCGAGGAAACATCTGCAGGGCTGGACAGGTAGAGGGCACTTTGCACAGAGCCCTCCAGCAGCTTCTCCAGGGACTGTGCTGGGGCTTGGTTCGCGGGAGTGACCCGGTGAAGACAAGCCCATAGGGCTGGACGGGTGCTGGGCTGGGCTGGCACTGACCAGTGCAGGGAGCTGCAGTGGCCAAAGCTCCCTGGAGAGAGGAGGCCAGGGAGGAGCAACCCAGGGTGGGGCCAGGCTGTCCCGTGCCTCACCTGGGTGCCGGGACCCCTCCCGGCCCCTCCGCTGCAGCCTGGAGAAGCAGTTCAGAGCAGGGCGGGGCGGCCGGTGGCCAGAAGGCAGACCACTGCCCCCTCACCCTCTCCATCTCTCTCTCCGGGCAGGTCAACAACGCCACTGCCCGCGTCATGACCAACAAGAAGACTGCAAACCCCTACACCAACGGTAAGGGGCCCGGGACCCGGGGGGACAGAGGCCCGGAGGACCCCAGACTGCTGGGAATGCCTGATGAGTGCCCCCGTTTCCTGCTGTGCCTGGTCACGCGGGTGGGTCAGCAGAGGCTGTAGGAGAGCTGGGGGCCGTCCACCCTCCCCTGCACCAATGTCAAGAGTCCTGAGCTTTCCCCAGCATGCGTGGCCCCTGAGACCACGTGGCACCCTGGCACTAGTGGCCATTTCCTGGGTTTTACTTCGCTAAGCACCAGGGAGGTGCTGGATCTTGAATGTGACGACTCAAGACAAAGGGACAGCTGGTCCCGCAAGCTCTGGAAGAGTCCGAGGCCCAGGTGGGCATACTGGCCTGTGCCCAGGGTGAATTGAGAAGCCGGGAGAGTGCCCTTCTGAAGGGCCGGCTCTGAAGAGGGACTGCAGCTGCTGAGCGCCAGCTGCCCAAGCAGCCGAGGGCAGCGTCCTAAGACAGCAGGCGGGCTGGTGTGAGCAGGGCCTTTTCTAGGTCCTTCCTCTAGCCGGGAGGCAGCAGCCCTGCACACAAGACAAGTCACTTGCTGGGAGGCCCTCAGTGGGGACAGGTGACAGAGCTACCCCCAACCAGCCTTGTCCCCTATGGTCAGCCACACGTGGAGGGAGGTGACCCTGCAGGCCTGGGCCGCGCAGGACTTGGGGCCCTGCTCACACCTGACCCTGGCCTGGCAGCTCCAGCTCTTCCGAAGACTGTCAAAGCCCAGCTTCTTTCTGACAGGCCAACGGCGCCCAGCTATGCCAGTGTCCCGAGGGCGGCTGGTGTGACCGCCCAGGCTCCGGCGTCTGCCTGGAAAGGAGAGCCGCAGAGTCTGAGCCGGCTGGGTGAGGCGGGGTCGGCGCCCACGCGCCTGGGACAGACGCGCCCCCACCAGCCAGCAGAAGTGAGGGAGTCGAGTGCGTGACCCAGACGGACCAGGGACCCCACACTACCCCCATGATGGGATGGCCGGCGAGGGAAACCTCTGCCCGCCGGGTGGCAGCCAGTGTCACTGGAGCATTTGCTGGTCTGACAGAGTGACAAGGGCTGCAGCAGGCCGGCCTGCGGCTCAGCAGGTGTCGGTGAGCCCGGCACCCAGCTCTGGTGGCCTGGGGTGCGACTGACTGCTTTATCACTGCTGAGCACCCCAAACTTCAGGACGGGTCAGCGGGGCAGAGGTTTCCACTGTTCAGAGCACACAGGCCCATGTGACCCGACGTCACTGTAATAGACTCCAGAGGCCACAGGTGGGTCTCTGGCTGCCCCCATCGTCTGGCCCCCAGGCCGTGACAGGTGCAGGTGCCCGGGACTCTGGGATAGGCGGGCAGAGGCACCAGGACCGCTGGAGGCGCAGTTCGGCCTCCGGAAACCCAGCAGAGTGGCCGGCGTCGACCGGGGAAGCGGACTTGTGTGCGTGGCTGCAGGACACCATGCGAGGCTGGATTTTCACTCAGAAGACGGTTGTTGGAACTGGACTCCTTGCTAAGAGCGAGCACTCCCCTGCCCCAACCTGGGATGCGGAGACGATTCTGAGTCCCGGCAGTGATGTCCAAGGTCGTCTGTGCTGGACTCGTGAGGGTGGGTGGGCTGGGAGTGGAAGAAAGGGCCCACGGCCCACCCGAGAGTGTGGAGAATGGGCCCCTGCAAGGCACAGGCTCCAGCACTCGGCCCCGCCAACTAGCCACCCGCCCAGCAGTGGAGCTGGAGCCCAGACTTCGGGCTCACAGCCAGCATCAGCCACCACCGTCTGCCTGGCTGTTTGCCATGCTCACCAGGCAGGTCTTCCCAGCCAGCCGGTGGGCTCACACCCTTCTGTCCCCCCTCACACACAGGATGTGCTGCAAAGACGGGCCGGGCGCTGGGCCAGGTCAGGGGAGCTGCCTCTGCTCCAGGCCCTGCTGGGAAGCACCCTGTCCTGAGCCGGCCCACCTGCAGCAGAGGGTGCAGGTGATGCCTGGGGGCCAGGAAGCGGGCAGGATTTGGGTCTGGCCATGCCGCTTGGTGTCAGGCTGCTGTTCCACCCAAGCCTGCATTTGCTCATCTGTAAAGTGGGAAGGCGCTCGGGGTATGTGGGCTGTCCCTGTCCCAGATCTAGAGTCCCTTCTGGCCCCACCTCTGCCCTCTGCTGTGGAGACAGACAGGACATGAGTTTACTGGGGCGGGGCAGGGGGGCCTCAGCACTGGGAAAAGGGAGCCCTCGGGGCCTCATGCCAGGACGAAGTCTTTGGGACAGGAGGTGAGCGGCAGAGCTGGCAGAGGCCAAGCATCTCTCTGCAGCCTCGGACCCTCCCAGAAGGCTGCCAGGCACCTGCGCCGAACAGAGCTCCCCCCGTTTGGCTCTGTCAGGAGTGAACGCACCAGGAATGCCAGTGTCCCTCATGCCAGCTGAGGGCCTGCAGGGTTTATGTAACGCGGTCCACTTAGCCTTCCTAATTCTTCTCTGCAGCAACGGGAGGCCGCACGCTGCTGGGGCTGGTGCCTCCAGGTGGGGGGCCCAGGAGCAGGCTGGGCCGGGGGCCTCAATTTGAAGAAATCAACGCGCGCCCCCCCCCCCCCGCCCACCCCAGGCATCAGTCAGGAGTGTCTCCTTGTCATTGAGACAACTGGAGCCCAGTCAAGTAAGACTGCTTATCTGCAGAGGCGCCCTCTGTGGTCTGGCCAGGTCTGCAGAGGCCATACCCTCCAAATGCCCATGGGGCTCAGGCTGCTGTCTCCCCAGGTTCCTGTGAGGTAAGGATTGGATGCGTGGAGAGGACGTGACTAGGTTTCTTTAACATCTGTTGCAGGCTGGAAGCTAAACCCCGTGGTGGGTGCCGTCTACGGGCCTGAATTCTATGCAGGTGAAGGCCGCAGCCGCGTGGGTGGGGTGGGGAGTGACATGCACCAGGGCCTGGCGGGTTTGGTCAGGGCTGCCCGCCCTCACCCGCTGGAGGCCAGGCTCTCACGGTCCCCTCTGCCCACTTTCCTGCAGTGACCGGGTTCCCGTACCCCGCCACGGGGACGGCTGTTGCCTACAGGGGCGCGCACCTGCGGGGCCGGGGCCGGGCCGTGTACAACACATTTCGGGCTGCGCCACCCCCACCCCCCATTCCGGCTTACGGAGCGTGAGTACCTGGGGGGCACAGGGCGGGAGGCATGGAGAAAGGCCCGGGGGATGGGGGAGCAAGGCGAAGGGCTGGGCAGCCTTTCCAGAAGTTGGGGGGACCTCCCAGTGCAGTCGCCTCTGTCCGTCCCCCAACCCACCCTGCCCCGGGGAAGGTCACCCGGGGCCACTAGCATGTAGGGGACACTGGGAGCCCCAGCACCTGCTCGGTGCTTTCATGGGATGGCTGCTGGCCCCGAGCTCAGCAAGGGCCTTCTCTGGTCCATTTCCTAGGCCCCAGTATCCCCCGCCCGCCCCTGAAGGGGGACCCCTGCCGGGTGGGGCGGGGGAGGGCGAGCAAGCTGGGCCGACGGGCCCCTGGGTTTGCGAGAGGAAGGAGCTGACCAGCAAGAGTGTTACTCTATTGTTATACCAAAACAGGGCGCTGGAGCAAACGCTTGTTAAAATGCCAGTCCCATGGGCAGGGCTGGCACCCTGCCCCCTCCCTCAGCAGACACCGGAGCCGGCCTACCCCGCCTCTCCAGCGTTCCCACCACTTTCTTGTCCGTTTGCTTCCAGGGTCGTGTATCAGGATGGCTTTTATGGTGCTGAGATTTATGTAAGTGCAGCCCCGGGGGACGGCAGGCATGGTTGGATACAGTGAGAGTCCGCCCTGGGCGCCGTCAGCCCAGAGCCTTAGGTCATGGGGCCTCAGCACAGCGGGTTTGGTGGTGGAGCTCATGAGGGAGTGCTTCTGCTCTTCCCAGGGTCCCCACGCCGTCTCTGTTCCACAAGGCGTGTGATAGGAAGTGGGTGGCTCTCCCATGTCCCTCGCTGCATTGGGGTCACTGAGCGAGCCCCCAAGGGGACTCTGTCCAGTCCAGAGTCCCTGAAACCAGGAGGCAGGGGCCTCTGGACAGACAAGAGCCTCACTTCCATCCTGGGCAGTGGCCCAAAATTCAATGACCCATTTGTGCCAGGACCAAGAAAGACATGGTTTGAGTTAGTACCCATTGTCTAAGATGGCACCCAGAGCCGCCTGTGGGTTCTCCATGCCCATGTGTGCTGAATGCATCAATGGAGGTATGAATGGATAGACAGATGGATGGTAATAGATGGCTGGTTGGATGAATGGTGGATACATGGATGGACAGATGGATGGATGGTTGGGTGGATGGACGGATGGATGGTGGATGGATGAATGGACAGATGGATGGTGGATGGATGAATGGATGGACGGATGGATGGTGGATGGATGGATGGACGGACAGATGGATGGTGGATGGGTGGATGAACAGATGGTGGATGGGTGGATGGATGGTTGGGTGGATGGACGGATGGATGGTGGATGGATGAATGGACAGATGGATGGTGGATGGATGAATGGATGGACGGATGGATGGTGGATGGATGGATGGACGGACAGATGGATGGTGGATGGGTGGATGAACAGATGGTGGATGGGTGGATGGTGGATGGATGGATGGTGGATGAATGAATGGATGGATGGATGGATGGATGGTGGATGGATGGAAGGGTGGATGGATGGATGGACGGTTGGATGGACAGATGGATGGATGGGCGGACGGATGGGTGGATGAACAGATGGATGGATGATGAATGAGTGGATGGATGGTGGAGGGAGGGAGGGAAAGAGGACAGAGAGATGGATGACCACGCCACTTGACAGCGTGTAGCCCCCAAGCCCTCCATTAGACCAGAAGCTAGGCAGCCCCCATCAGGCTCCAGCCAAGCCGATGTTTGGAAAGCATGCCCACCCTGGCCCCTGGCTGAACTGCTCTAAGCCTGTCTGCCCCTTCGATCTGCAGGGAGGTTACGCAGCCTACAGATATGCTCAGCCGGCGGCGGCCGCAGCGGCCTACAGCGACAGGTACAGGCTGGGATGGGGGTGGGGGGAGAACTTGACCGGCCCCTGAGGGCTGGGCTCACACAGGAAGCCCGACCCAGTGCTCAGGGCTGGGAAGGGCAGGTCGAGTGGGCTTGGAGACCCCGACCAAGTGAGCCCCTGATCCGGCTCGCACAGTAGGCCTCTGGAAACCCCATCAGCTCTCTGACCCCAGGCGGGAGGTCTGATGCCCCAGGCTCTGGAAGTCCCCACGGAACAGGGCATCACGACCTCTCAGTGTGTGGGTCTGAAGCCCTTCAGCTCAGAGAGCGGCCATCTGAGAGCTGCTGGCCCAGGAGCGAGTGTCCCTGGTGTGTTCTGAGGGCAGGTGCACGTGGGCCCAGGGGTAGCCTGGCCCTGCACCTGTGGACACAAGGCCCGACTGCGCTCCTGCGTGCAGGTCCCCGCATGGCGCCGGGTTGGCTCTGGCCTGGGAACATCCAGCCAGCCCTCCCACGGCAGGCGGCACCCTGGGGCCCACTCGTCCTTTGCAGCCACTGGCTAGGTCTCCCATCAGGTGGGGGACGTGGGTTCTGTCCGCTGCACAGAGGCCCCATGGCCCAGTCCTGTCCTCTAAGAAGCTGGAATTTCACGCATAGAGAAACAGAGTGACGGGAAGGTCACCTCCCTGGGGTGGCGTCCCTGGCCCCCCGCACTGTGCTGCTCTTCCCGGCGTCCTGGGCTCTCCCCTCCGGACGGCCTGAGGACCGCTCAGTAACCCGGGTCAGCACGTGCTGGGCAGCGGGGGCTGTTGTGTTCTGGACACCTCCTCCGGGCCGGGAGGCAGTGAGGGCGTCTGGGGGTGCGGCCCCTCACCTGCCCGATGGCCCTGCTGTCTCCCCAGCTATGGCAGAGTCTACGCAGCAGCTGACCCCTACCACCACGCCGTGGGCCCCGCGGCCACCTACAGCATCGGAACCATGGTAAGGGGCCGCAGGCCGGCTCCCGCAGCTTGGTGGCGGGTGGGCGGGCACTTAGTAAAAGGACCATGTCCTCCGTCCTGGGGGCTGGGAGGACCGTGGCTGGATCCCGGCCACCAGCTGCCCAGAAATGACGCCCATGCGCTGAAGCGTCCAGTGTGGCTGCTTTCCTGAGCCCCGTCACTGCGCCACCTGGCCCCTCCACCCACCCCCAGGCCACCAGCCGGCCCGCCAGGAGACTTGGCCAGGCAGGGCCTCCGCGTCCTCGTGTGGGTGTGTCCGTGCCACTGTCCCTCTGTGTCCTGTCACCCTGCTGCACCTTCTCTCACACCAGGGAGAGCCAGGATGTCACCGTTTCTCCCCCAGAGCCCCCTCCAGCAGCCTCTCCTGGGCCTCTGCTCCCAGGCCGCGGGGTGGGGGTGCCGGGGTCCCCCGAGAGTTGCCGCTGCGTGGGCGTGCAGGCCCGCGTGTCTGTGTGTGTGTGCGCGCCAGCTGTGGGGCGGACGACCCAGCCCACTGCACCCCGAGACCTGCTTCCTGTGGACTCCCTCGTCCTCGCTCGCCTGCCCACACCCCGGGTGGACGGTAGCTAGCTTGGCGCCAGCATCAAAGATGAAAACTTCTCCGTGGGTGCGGTGGGAGGTGGTCAGAGCCGAGACGGTTCTTTTTTCCATCTGCCATGGTTGGACAACCCCTCCGTTTTTGTTCTTTTTTGACTTTTAACACACTTCAGCCACCCTGAGCCGCCTGTGGTGACGGCGCATGGGGCCCGGGACAGTGGGGCCTCTGCACTGGCTTGCTTAGAGCCCAGGAATCTGCAGCAGGCTCCCTTAGGTGTTTTTTTTTTTTTTTTTGAAGACTTTTTAGTCCCCACCCCCGCCAGTGTTCATTCTCCGGCACTTGCTGTTTTCTTCCCTTTGCTGGCGAGCAGGGTGGGTGGTGGGCGGGCTCCTCAGAGGCCTCCCTGGCCCCAGAGAGCCGGAGGGCCAGCAACTCCGCAGCACGCGGCCAGGCCCAGCTGGTCCAGGAGGAGAAGCCGGGCCCCGTGACCCCAGAGAGCCCCTCGGGGCAGGCACAGCCCCACATGGTGCGGCTGAGGCCAGGGACCCCGAATGTGGGGAAAGGGGCCAGTGGGGACAGTGGCCGAGGGACACCTCCGCTGTCTGTCGGCCCAGGACCCGGCACCCCTGCCCAACACCACCTATATTCGGACAGAGGCCCATTCCCCCCAAGGCAAACCATCGCGGGGAAAAAGGGGGTTAGCAATTTCTTTTGATTTTTCCTTACTTTTTTTCCTTTTTGCTTTTTCCCCCCCGACCCAGAGGCAGTACTGATTGGCTGTTTTTCATCTTTGATGTTGCAGGCTAGCCTCTGCCGAGGAGGGTACAGCCGCTTCACCCCCTACTAGCAAGAGGCCCGCCCCTAGTGCATTCACACTGACTGCCCCGCACACACCAAACCCAGCGGGCTCCGCGCCCCGAGGACAGTGCCCCCGGTCAGCACGCGCCGCTGACCTCCACGACCTAAACCCATAGGGTTCACCTCCGGCCAGCGGGTGTCCCCCCACGATGGCGTGTGTGTCTTTGACCCTGGTCCCCTGTATGTCTGAACCCTTGCTTCCTATTTTGACCGTGTTGACCTGTGCCCCCCGAGCCACCTCAGGTACGGTATACACGGGGGGGCGAGGCCGGGCAGACCCCCCCCCGACACAGCAGCACCGCCAGGGCCACAGGCCCGGGGCCACGCAGCCGCAGAAGACCGGCGGCCGACCTCCATCCCGCCCCGGGTTTGGGGAGTGGGGGGCTCCTGGCCACCCCCTCGGAGTGGCCCAGCAGCCACCACGCCTCCCGCCACCACCCGGCTCCCCACAGGCAGCTCTGCCCCGTGCAGCTGGAGGTAGTTTCCAGTCGACCTGCTGCCCAGCTGGCCACGGCGACCACACGCTCTGTTGTAACAAACGGAGACGTAGAAAGGGCCCCGCCTGAGCCCCAGAGCCACCAACCCACCCGGCTCTGCCTCTGCCCCGCTGTGGGCCGCGCACTCCAGCACTTTACATGAGGACAGCCCCTCCTCCCGCCCCTGGGCCCCTGCCTGGTGGCCCGGAGCATTTCAGAAGGGGCAGGCGGGCGGGCAGGTGTTGCCCAGAGGCCTGAACGCGGCCTTCTTGCCGCACCAGCATGGAGGGCTGGGGCTCAGCTCTGCACCAAACCCAGCCGAGACAGCGCGGGGAGCTTCTGGAAGGGTCCGCCCAGCCAGGCCAGGGCCCTGGCACTTCCCTTACGGGAAAGAGTGCCAGTCTGGCTTCTAAAGGGCCAGAGCTGGGCTTGCAGGGGCAGGGCCAGCCACAGGGCGTGCATCCCACCCCTGCTCCTTGCTCATGGAGCAGGCAGGTCACCCCTCGCCTCCAGCCCCGCCCCAGGCCTCAGGCCTGTGCGTCCATTGCTAGAGTCTGACCTCCACCGTGGTAGTTCCAGCGGTGCCCATGGCCAGCCCGGGCCACCGCGTGCCCGTCCCCGCCACCCGACCCGACCCACCAGGCCCTGGGGACAGCCTGCCCCAAACTCAGCGTCAGCACCGCGACGGCTGCGTCCGCCGGGAGGAGGGCCCGGCGCCAGGACATGGGCACGGGAGGCCTCGCCGCGGCCCGCCCAGCCACGGAGGCGCCAAAACTGCAGGTCCTTTCTGTTTCTGTTGTAGTGAGCGCTTCGCCGCTTCCTTCTCGGACCGTGACGGGCAAAAACAAAAAAACAAAAAAAATCACAAAACAAAAAACAAAACAAAAAAAAGATGTTAAGATCCAAGCAGCAACAAAACCGAACCAAGAAGCATCCACGGCCACGTCCGGCGCCGGCCCGCCACGGCGAGGGAGCAGCCGCAGGAGCGCCGGGAGGGAGGGGCCTCCTTTTCTAACACGTCTTCCCCCGGCCCAGTCCGGGAGGCACAGGCACAGGCGCAGCGGAGCAGGCCACGGGCCTGAGCAGCGGGCCCGGGAGCCCGGGACCGCCCTTTGCTACCCACTGTCCAGTGGAGGGACCGAGGGCCTGCCGGGCGGGAGGGGGCGCAGCTTTTCATCCCCAGGGGCTCCAGCTGCACCCTGTCACCCTTGAGTCACGCTCTGAGCCCCAGTCCCCTCATGCCATGCCACCGACGCCCGCCCTACAAACCCGGCAAGGTTTTTGGGCCGCCACAAGTCCGACCCCAGTATCAAGGGCTGACATGGTTTCAGAACTGGGGGCCACTCAGGCCCTCCTCCCCCAAGGCTGCCAGCGGGATGAACCCCACACCTGTGATGGGGGCGGGGGGCCCATTCCTTCCCTCTGGAGGAGGTACTGGGCCGAGGGAGTGAAGGCCGACCTGAGGCGGCTGCAGGGATGAACCTTCCCGGCCATTGTCCCGCAGTGTCCAGGCCAGCAGGGGAGCAGAGGGGCGGGCCAGCCCCCGGCTGCTCGAGGTTGGGAGTCCAGTGCCCCAGGTCTGCACGGCCACGCCGGAGCACGCAAGCACGCGGCGGAGGGTGCGGGAGGCCGGGCCACCCCAGCCGGCCCCTCCCTGGCTCCGGGGCCAGGTGGCAGGCGGCAGGGAGTGGCCAGCCAGACAGGGATGGCTGGAGTAGGGGAAGCAGCAAAAAATAACAAGACATAGGTCCCAACATGACTCCACTGTCTCACGAAATGTAAACACACACCTCACTTTATAACTCAGCATCAGCTACTGAGCGACTGAAATGAGATGCTCCTTTTCTACCCCCGTTGTACATAGCCCTGCGCCCTGCTGTCTGGACCCTTCTCCAGCAGCCCCCCCAAAGGACCGCAGCCAGGACCCCAGCCTCCCTTTCTCACCATTCTGTATGCTTCCAAGGTGTGACCGTTCAGAGTAACAGCACTATTATTAAGATTATTAATAAAGATTTTTCTTCGAGCCAGGACAGCTTTCTGATTTGTGGGGGGCACAGGAGCCTGGGATGCCGCCTGCCTGGGACTGCGGTCGGGTGGCCGGAGGAGTCGGAGGTCCTCTGGGGAGAGATGCTGGCGCCCCGGCTGCAGCCGGCTCCGGCCGTCCTGCCTGGCCTCTCTGCAGTGGGTCGAGTTGCGCACGGGGTCTAAGGCAGAGGGTGGCCACGACCCCTCCAGAGCTGGGCTCCGAGAGCGGAAACATCTGGCTGCGCGGGGGCCCTACCGGCGTGGGGGGCCCGCACTGTGGGCCCAGGAGCTAACGAGCCGCTTCCAGGTGAGCCCCTTCTGCGGGTGGAGGGACAGAGGAGGCAGCGCCAAGTGCGTCAGGCTGGGGGTTGGGGGCGGCGGTTCCCCCGACAAGGCTCACCAAGACTTGAGTTCTTCATTTTCCACGACAGAGCCTTTATTCCAGAGCGATGACACCCACCGGAGGGGCACCGGCCTAAAGGCTGGCGCATGCACTTTCCCGCGAACAGCGCCTCCGCCGCTGGGGCTGGACTGGTCTCGGGGTCGTGGGCCGCACGACCCGCCGCGCACCACGCTCCACCAAGCCCCCGACTTCTAACTGCTTGCTCACCAGACTGTGAGAAAATAATTGCCACTATAAATTTCCCTCCGTCTCTGCATAATAGTCAGGAACACCAGCACTTTGAAAAACAAAGAGGCTTCGAGAAGAGCAGCAGGCCTTTCAGCCGGAGTGCTGCCGTGGGGGGCCCACCCCACCTCCAGGGGCTGGGTGGCGGGCCAGGGCCTCCACCCAGGCTGCCCCTGGTCCCGAGAGGCGGCGCCAGCCATGTCCCCCCAGCCTCCAATCTCCGACTGTTACAGGGTGACCAGGTGCCCAAGGCTTCTGGGCTGTTCTGGCCACAGGAAAAGTAACCTGTTCAGAGTCGGTCACCAACGGTGTCTTCCTGCCCTGCCTGAGCCATCTCACTCTTTGTTGGGCAAACTCACTTCCCGTCCAGGCACTGAGCAGGCCGGGCCACAGGAGAGGGATGTGGAGAGTAAAATGTCCCCAGCGGGGAAGGGTGTGTGACCTCGGCTGAGAACCCTGGACTGGGCACCTGTCACCTGTGCCAGAGGCACATGGGCACCAGGCAGGCGTAGGTGAGGAGCCCAGATCCGCAGGCCTGTCCACGGGCTCCGTCAGGCTCAGCCGGGTGTCCCAGCCCAGGCGGGGCGGGAGGCGCTGTGCCGCACTGCCAGCTCCGGCCCCTGCATTCACTGCAGTGTCAAAGCCAGCAGGTCCCCGTGAGGCCTGTCCTTCCCGAGACCTCCTGGCCCTTCGCAGGATCCTCTCCTGGTAGCACAGTGGGACAGAGGAGTCCCAAAGGGTTTCTCATCGTTGCCAGGCTGGTGGGAGAGGCCCCAAGAACAAGGACAGGCCTCTGACCCTGTCCAGGGTTCCCCAGACGCTGCTTGGACACAAAGGAGCAAACAGCAGCACACTGAAGACCAGGGGTCTAGAGACCCCTGCAGGAGTCTACACAGGCCCAGGGGCGCACTCCCTCTGTCCACTTGAAGCCCAGGGCCAGCCTCGGCCCGGGCACAGTGGAGGAGGAAGATGAAGCCAGCAGGAGAGAGGACAGGCCGAGGCAGCATGGCTGGTGTCCCCACACTCCGGAGACCCACGGGGGCCTGCTGCAGCCCCGGGAGGTTGGACAGGAGGCTGTGGGGAAAGGAGTCGCTGCAGATCGGGCAGCGAGTGCAGGGCATCCAGCCCAGGGCAAGCTGACCAGGCCCAGGGTCTGGAGAGGACGCAGCTGATGGGAATGGTCCGAAAAGGCTCACAGACGAGACAAGACGCCAGCAGTGGCTGGACTGGCCTGCCCGTGGGGAGGACACCCCTCCATCTACACCCACACCCACCCTGCGCCCACTGAGCTTCTGTCCACCCCCGGACGCCTCACCCTAGAACAGGTCTTCCCGCCACAGTCTAAGTTCACCCTCCATCCTCGGGAATAAAACGCCACCACTCTGGGCGAAGGACCTCTCGGGTCTATTAGGGGTCCTCCCGGGGACTCTGTAAACTCTCCCGCGTCCTCGTGCTGACGCGCGCACCCTGCGCTCTGGAATCAGCCGCGGGGCTCCGTCCACCCGCACGGTCAGCCCAGCACCCGCCACCCGTGCACCAGAGCCGCCCCAGGGGGCGGCCGTCCACGCCCCGCAGGCACTAAGCGCCGTGGCCTCGAGGCGAGGAGCCGTGTGCGCCGGAGTCTGCTCCCCGTCTGCTCAGGCGCGCTGCGCGGCGTAGAGCAAGGTCGCCCTGCCCCACTCGGCCCGCGGGACCAGAAACCCCTCCTTGGGGACGGGCTGCACCAGGAAGGCCACGCGGCCATCCCGGCCAGGCTCCGCGGCTGCCACCTCCAGGTCCACTATCCGGTACTGGTTGACAAAGGCCAGGCCCAGCAGCCTGGGCACCTCCTGGTCGTCGCTGCCCCCGCAGCAGTGGACCCGGAAGCACCGGACGTGGGGCAGCAGGACGGTCCAGTGCAGAGTGCAGCTCAGCCTGAGCCCAGCAGGGCTGCCCCCGCCCTCGATGGCGGTCCGCTGCCAGCGCACCTGTGCAACGGTGACAGCCTGCACCCGGGGCAGAGGGGTCAGCAGGCTGCCGGCGTCCAACACCTGCTGAGGAGAGAAGGCTCAGCACAGCCGGGACCCACGTGGGCCCGCGAACCGCCGGGCGGGGCAGGGCCGGCCCGTGCTGCGCTGGACGGTCACCTGGATCTCCCCCAGGCGGCAGACGAAGGCCTCCTGGTCCCGGCTGCCCAGGGGCCGGGAGAAGCTGATGAAGAGGTCCTGCAGGACGCAGCCCCGCAGGCTCACCTGGTAACAGCTGGGGAGAGGCCGGTGAAGGCGGGTCAGCGGGTCTGGCCTCAGCACAGCTCCCCCAAAGCCGCCCCGGGTGGCCCCTGCGGCCATGGGGGACCCAGACCTCAGGCGTTAGCACCTCCCCGGAACCCGAGGCTGGTGTCTCAAGGGCCCTCCCGCCCCCCAGCCCCGGGATCCCTCACCCGGGCCCTGGTGTCCTCACACCCCACAGTGACCACCCAGCTGGGGACAGGAGAGGGACTCACCGCTGAACCCAGCCCCCGCTGAGCTCCTGGCCACAGCGGCCCACCCATTTGGCCAGCCGGGTGGGGGGCACCCGGAGGGGACGGGGCCTGTGCCTTGAGCTCGTGTCCACTGGAAGAGAAGACGTGGACTTGAGGGTGCAGTGAGTCACGGGACCCTCATGGGGCAGCAGCTGCCCAGTGGAAGAGCCGGGGCCTCAGAGAGGGAGGGCAGCGATGGCTGCCCAGGCCCGGTCAGTCTTTGCCGCTCCAAGCCCATCTCGCCACGTCCGCCCTCAACACCACGGCCAGCAGGCGGCCAGCTCCCCGAGGCTGCAGGCTGGAAGTCTGCCTCGTGCTGCCCGTCAGGGGCCGCGAGCCGGAAGTTTCGGCCGAGGTGTCTCCCCGTCGAGCTGGGACCACAGCCGCCCCGACGCCAACAGAGGCTGGTCTGCCCAACACGGCCAGCTCCCCCACACCCGTCGCCCTCTAGGAGAGTCTTCCCAAGATGTCCCCGAGGAGAGACCAGCAAGGAAGCAGCCCCGTCCCCTCACCGCTCAACACCGACACGCCGCCGACGTGACAGCTGCCCGCGTCCCCCGTGGTGAGCTCCAACGCCACCCCGACTTGCGAAGGCCTCTCGAGCTTATAGACCATGGACAGGAAGATTTTGGGGGGCGCAGGGACGTGCAGGGAGAACAGCCTGGAGGAGGAAGGGCATGAGGAGGAGCCACAGCGCGGCTCAGAGCCCAGGGGGACCCGGCACCAGCGGCCTCCTCTCCGGCGCAGGGGCGGGGTGGCGGACGCCCCGTGCCAGCCCTGCCCACGCCTGGGAACAGCCGGCCCCCGAGAGCCGGGCTCCTGTGAGCTCTGAAACACCGGCTCGACCTCAGAGGAGCCGGACGGCTCACGGGTGTGACTGCCGGGGGGACGACTCGTCCCAGAGTCGCCAGCTCTGCCGGGCTCCATGCTTAAAAACGGCGGGTGAGGCCCGTCCCAGAGGAGGAGAGTGGGGTCCACCGCCTCTGCCCAGCGCAGTCACGCATCCCAAGGACCCAGGTTCACGTCCTGGGGCCGGAGGAACCACCAAGATGCACAACTAAAGATTTTTTTTTTTAAATGGTGGCAAAGAGCATCTGTTATGTGTCTTTTACCACAATGAAAAACTTATGCGTGTCACTCGCCTCGGCTGCCCCGTCTGCCGCGGCAGATGGACACAGACGGCAGAGGCAACGCCGGCCCCCTGCACCCGTCCTCCTCACTCACTGCCCACCTCACGGCCACAACGCCAACCTCGGGCGGAATCTGCCCCTGGAGCAGCAGGGAGCTGCCCCCATGCCAGGCGTCCACCAGGCAGCTGCGCGTCTTCACCCAGGCCCGGCCGCTGCCCTCCAGCCTGTGCTCGCCGAGCAGCGGCTGCACTTCCTGGGCGCTGGGGTGGTACCAGGGCCCCGCCACCTCCTCCTGAGGGAAAAGGCAGCGTCAGTGGGAGCCCGGGGGCTGGGGCAGCCAGCAGGACGCGTGGGAACCTGTGTGCCAGGAGGGTGAAGCCACCTCGCCCCTGTTCACACATCCCCGGCTCCTCCCTCCTCTCCCAACCAAGACCCCTTCCCTGGCTTTTGCTCCCCAAGGGGCAGCCACACACCCGGCCATAGCAGACTCTTCGTGTCCCCATGCCCAGGCAGAAAGAAGTGACAAAGGGCAGGCAGCAGACGCTGTGAGTGGGCAGGTAGCCTCCTAGCAGACTCCAGAACCTGCGGAAAACGCGAGGCGGCCTCACGTCCCAGGCGCGGGGCGAGCAGCCCTCCTGACTCAGGCTCCCGCAGCCCCCCGGCCCCCGGCAGGGCAGCAGCGCCCCCTCTGCCACAGGAGGGCGTATCCCACGGGTCCCCACCGCGTCCTGTTTAACTGGCCTCCAGGACCCTCCCATCAGGAAGTGGCCAAGGAGGCCGGTTTTTTGGGCCGAGCGGCCTGGTCCTGCCTAGCGGCCCAGGGAAGGCCCAGAGGGGTCCCCGCCAGCAGCCGCACTGCCCCCGGGACAGGCAGGCTCACTTGTCCTGGTTCTGGAAGAACTCCGCTCTCTCCAAGCACTCGTACACCCAGCCGGGCGCGAACAGGGCCGCCGAGAAGCCATGCTTACGGATCAGCTCCAGCGACTAGAGAGAGAGCAGTCGGGGAGGCGCTTCTCTGAGGCCCCCCCACCCCGGCCCCACGCTGGGGCGGCGGGAGCAGCCCTGAGGTCCCCAAGCCCACGGAAGCGTGCTGAGGTCACAGGGCTGCCCAGTCCTCTCGCGCTGCTCACTCTCGGATGGGGAGGTCCCTTCAGAGCACACCAGTGGCCCCCAGGAAGGGGTGAGACGACAGCCCAGCAGACAGGCTGACTCCCTGCGTCCCCACACCAGGTGCTGCCCCAAGTCTCCCACGTGACTTGCCGGAAACCCCGCCCCCCCTATTATGCAGCCAGCAGCCCCCCGACCGGCCCACAGCCCCGGGCTGCCCAGCGCCCTCCGGAGCCCAAAGGGAGGTTCAGCTGCTGGAAGCCGGGGAACAGGGCCGAGCGTGGTCTGGGGGCAGGGCGACCACGTTGCTCTGTGCCTCAGTTTCCCCACTGCGAGTAACTGCCACCTCTTTCCCAGAAGGCACAGATGGGAATGAAAGACCCACTGAGAACTGGGCCCCATGGCAGGTGCCAGGCCACTGCCTGCCCCCACCCCAGCGAAGGCCAGCAGCTACCTTGTTTGTGTCGAAGCGGCCCCCCACAACGCTGCCCCTGGCAAACACATCCACGCCCACGTAGACGTCGGCCCGCCGCTCCCCGGCCTGCCCCCGCATCCGCACCAGGTGCTCCTCCCGCCAGTTATAGTTGGTGAAGAAGCCGTCACAGGAATCGAAGAAGACCCTGTGAGCGGCGAGGTGAGGACCCAGGTGAGGCCAGGCCGGCCAGCCGCAGCAGCTCGGCCTTGTGGCACCCCGCACACGCATCGGTGCAGCCGCCTGTCTCCGGGACCAGAGGGCCCGCACCCCCCGCAGGGCCCAGCCCGGAACGGGTCACGGCCTCGGAAGGCCCAAGGATGGCGTCAGCCGTCTGCTCCGGCACCGCAGGCAGGCCCGTGCGCCGCCTCCGGCCACAGGCTCACCTGTTGTGCTCATTCAGCTCATCTTGCCACTTGAGCTGCCCGCTGGTCAGCACGCTGTCGTACCAGAGCACCAGGGCCCCCGGGAGCTGCTGATGGAGCCGGGTGGTCAGGTACCGGAGGAACCCGGGCATGTTGCCCACTGCGGCCAGCTGGGGAGGAGACCTTCGGTGAGGCCGGGCGGCTGGTCTGAGGAGCACACGGGGCAGGGCACGCGGGGCTAACAGGTGTGCAAGGCAGCCCCTCAGCCCCCAGCCGCCAAGCCAAGTCTGGCCAGAGGTGCGACCCTCCTTCCTTTCTGCAGCAGGAAGGACATGGCACAGAAATCAGGCCAAGGGACAGTGCTGTGACAGGGAGGGTGGCGGAGCAGTTGCTCCAGGAGCCACAGCGAGGAGGGTTTCTGTGCTCAGGCAGGGGACACTGTGCCCCCTTGTGAAGTTACAGCGACTCCAGGGCTGGCCGTGCCGGGGATGCAGCGGTGGCAGGAGCCAGCCTGGGTAGGGCACAGTGAGGCCAAGCGAGAGCCATGGAGGGCGCAGGGCCGGGAGGGTCAGCGCCAAGGCTCACGCTCAGAGAATTCTCGATGTTGACCAGCCAGCCATCGAAGCGGCAGAACTGAGCGATGCGGACTAGCTGGTCGGCCACCGCCTGGTAGGAGCGCTCGTCCCCGGCCAGGAAGGCTTCACAGAGCCGCCCACCTTCCTTCCACTCGGTGATGAAGGTACCTGCAGTGCAGGAGAAAGCGTGGTCAGGATGCCCACCGTCCTCGGCCTGGGCGCTGGACACGCACACCCTCAGCCCACTCGACGCCCAGGAGGGGACCCCCGGGGTGGCCCAGCAAGTGTCATCGGGAGCCAGAGAAGAACTGGGTGCAGGTAAGCGTGACAAGCACCCAGGGCTGGCCCCCAGCCGTCTGGTAAATGCATTTCCTTGGAACACGGTCCGCGCTCTGTCCACTGACCCGGCGGCCCGCAGCTGAAAATGTCTGCTCGCTGCCTTTGCAGACAAAGCGCACGGGCCTGTGCTGACCCGTGAGGGGCACTGGGACCCAACAAAGGCCCGGCCGGTGCCCCGGGCCACCAGGCAGGCGTGCTGAGGCCCGGCCCTTACCCAGCACGCAGACGCCGTGCCTGTGGGCGGCATTGGTCCAGCCCACCGGGGGGATGGTGACCATGTGGTGGCTGAAGTACACAAATACGTCGATGTACTGCCAGTGGTAGAAGGTGTATGGGTCCCGCGCTGCACAGCCCTGAATGAACCTGGGCAGGGAGCAGAGTAGGTCAGCAAGGGGCGATGCAGCCCAGGCAGGGCCCCGGGGCACGCTGCTCAGAGCACCTGCCTGAAGGGGAGCACGTCCACCAGGGCACGGACCACCTCCCTCCCGGGTCCCGGCTGCCAGGCATGTCTGGGCCTCGGTGAACGCAGGACAGAGAGGCGGAGGCGAGCAGCCACCAGCAGCTCCCGGCTAACTGCATCTCCTGCCACCGGCAGCAGCCTGCCCGCCGGCATCACAGCTCAGGTTGTTTGATGGACATTTCACATCTCTGAGCTGCCTGAGCGGCAAGCCCGAAGGGAACCGGCCCAGCGGGCGTTAGCGGGAGCCAGAGCCTCTGCCCGAGAATGGTGCTCAGGGGAGGCAGGTGGAGCCCAGCTTCCCGCCAGCCGGCCTGAGGGCTGCTGCACCCTCCGCTCCCCCAGACAAGGGCCGAGGCGGTCCCAGGATCAGAGGTTTCAGAGCAGAAAGAGGCACCCAGTCCCCCCGCTTCCAGCAGCAGTGGGGCCCAGGACCCTCCCCACACTGTGCAGTCCACCCATGCGCCCCATCCCCCGCCCCTTCCCCAGCACCCCTCCTCACCCCACCAAGGGAAACGTGTCCTCACCTGTCATCCAGATACCCGCCCATCATGTCATGGCACAACAAGGTCCGGGGCCTCTGGCTGCTCAGGGGGGGCTGGCGACGCTGGAGGGGCTCCATGGCCACATTAAAGCCATCCTCCACGCTGGGGGTCCACGCCAAGAGCTCCTCCAGCGAAGACAGGTAGAAGCTGATGGGCCTGGCGGTGTTCTGGTCATAGTACCTGACTGATCGGAGGAAGGAGAAGGCAAAGAAGTGACAGTCAGTCACTGGACAGTCACAGAGACCCTGAGAAGGAGGCGGCCCTGTCCAGAGGCTCCAAGGGTGAGCAGGAGGCCGTGTGCGGCCAGGCACCTCACCCTTCTCACCTGGCAGAGGGGCCGGAGTGAAACTGACCACCTCACGAAAGATGGCTTCTCCTTCCTTCTCGTCAGTGCTAAGAGAGAGTGGGAAAGGGTTTTAATAAAGGGGTAAAGAAAAATAACCAGAATAAATGGATTAGGCTCCATCTCGGCATGCGGGGAAGTGGGGTCCCCAGTTTCCATCTTGTAATGCCAACTCTGGAAGCATGTTTCCAACTAAAGGGGCGTGGGTGTGACCTGCCCAGCGGTCTGTGTAGCCACAGGGCTGAGCCTCTGCCTGGACAAACGAGCACACCGCCTCATCAGGGGTAAACAAATCCTCCAATGCAGAGACAAAGACACACTTCGCAGGGCCCACGGGCTTTGCTGTGCGCAAGGGGCAGACAACTGGTGGAAGGTCTAAGACCCAGAAAGCGGGAGCCAAACGCTGTCTCATGGTCCACGTTTCTCGAAGCATGATCCGTGGAACCCTCACTGGCTGCCCACGTTCAAGGTCGGCTGCTAAGGGGAAAATAGTCTTTGATATGTTAAGTTGGAAAATTCAGGACAAATTTAATGAAGTTTTCTTTTAAAACCAAACCCCAAAAAGTGCTTGACTTAGTGAGAAGACACTGCAGCCGTCACGTACTGGCCCCTGGATGTCTTGCTGACATTCTATCAATGGAACATCTGCCCACACCCCACTTCTACTCGGGGACCAGAGCTCCCTGGGAGGGGCTCCCTGTCTGGACACTGACCTGGGGAATGAGGCAGGGGACCCTGAGAACGCTAGGAGTGGGAGGAAGGGATGAGACACACTAAAGTGGAAATGTCACTGAAAATGCCCCTTTCTAAACCCCCCCCCCCCCCCCCCACCTCTTCCTGGCTGTTTTCTCTATGGCTCAGGTCTCAGCCCCAGACCCCTCAGAAGGGCCTCCATCCGTGTCAGGGCAACTTTGGCACCTGTTACTCCTCCACCAGCAGGGAGTGGGCCATATCAACGTGCCTCCCAGCAAAGGTGTCTCCCCACCTGCCAGCCCGCACTGACTTTCCACCCTGTGTCACTGGTCTAAACAGAGCTGGGGGTCCTCTTTCCAGAAAGCAGCCTCTGTGCTCCCCAGGTAAGCAACACCCGACAAGGAAAGGCAGGCTCCTCCCTCTCCAGCCTCCGTGCCTTTGCCCATTCTGTTCCCGCCGACTGCACACCCGCCTCCCGGTTCGCCACCTACTGAACCGGCCCCCTCCCCGAGGACCACGCAGACGCGGCCGCCGGAAGCCACCCCCTTCCTGTCCAGCGCTGACCTCCAGAGCAATTACACACGCGCCTCGGGATGCACAGCCAGGCGGCGTGGGCAGCCGCGTCCCCGGGCGACGCCGCGCCTCCCGCCCACGCACCGAGGCGACGCGACCGCTATACCCGCTGGGTCAGTCCTGGGGAACCCGGCGGCCAGGGGCCCCGAGAGCCGCCAGGACCGGTCGCCCAGCCGGCCACTCACCTCCGTGCCGGTCGCCGCTCGGGCTGCTCTTCCAGCGTCGCGGGTCCCGGCGGTGGCCGCTCCCGCAGCGGGTCCGCGGTTCTCTCGGTCTCGACCGTGGCCACCTCCATGACGCCGCAGCGCCGCCCCTGCCCGGCCGCCGGCCAATCGCAAGCCCAGGTCCGCGCCCCACCAGCCAATGGGACTGCGCGACGCTGCTGTCCCGCTCCGATTGGGCTTCGGGTGACTCCGGTGGCGCTCTGGGCTCCAGCCGTCGCCGCGCGGACTTTAGCCGGAAGACCTGGGGGCGGGGCGTCGGGGAGGGGCGGGGCGTCTGGGAGGGGCGGGGCGGAGGGGCGGGGCGGAGGGGCGGGGCGGAGGGCGGGGCGGGGCGCCCCGTCCACCCGGGACGGTCTGGGGGTGGGGCCTGGGCGGGGCGGGGGCGGGGTCTGAGCCCAGGCCGAGCAGTTCTCTGTGCCCAGCCTTCCTTTTCAGCTGAGCAAACTGAGGTTCGACCCTGAAAGATTAGGTAATCTCCCTGAGGTCACTAAGACGGCAAACTGTAGTAAACTGAATTCAAAAATAATTTTCAAAAAAAAATGAGCTCATAATTGTCATGCGGACTACAGACCATATTCTACTTGTTAATTCGGGAAAGAACCCGAGAGATGTTATATAATCAGATCAAAAGAGAATGGAGAAAGACCAGTTCCTACTTCAGGACTATCGAAAGGAAGATGGAAATAGAAGCAGAACTAGTTCTTCCGCAGGGCGGGGCGTGGAAGGGTAGGTAGCTGTTCCCCTGGACAAGACAGCCACAGGTTGCAGAAAAAGAAAGGAATGACACCTTGGAGCAGCGAGGACGTGTGGTGTGCAGAGCACTTGTTTTCCACTGAAACACAAATGATCCTCCATACCCCTAACACCGTAGTGGCCGCTGGCCCTCAGCACACAGGCTCTGCAGGACCTGGAGAGTGCCACCTCCCCCGCACCTTGGCACAGAAGGGTTTACATTAAGGATGGCAGAGGGGGCCGGAGAGGCAAAGTGAAGCAGGAATAAGGAGGCAAAGCACCAAGGAGGGGGCTCTCAGCACCCAGTCCTTCACACCTGCGTGCAGCTGGGAGTGTCCAGTGTGGGGCTGCGGCAGCTGGCCCAGCCAAACTGAATGGGCCTCTTTATTACCGTCGCGGGCTTTGAACTTTATGAGGCCCCAAGCTTCTGTAAACTTTGACAGTGGGGAGTTTGACTAAGGCCATGGAATAGGGGCCCTGGCCTTGCTGCAGGAGGACAGGTTGTGGAATCAGGAGACAGAGATGGAGGGGAGAGATTGCAGAACCCCTGGCAGTCTGCAGGGAGAGGGGGACCGGGTCCCAAAGCTCGCCAGCTGAGCCCAGGTGAGCACAGAGGTGCAGTCTGCTTGACCTGAGTTTAACCGGGTGTTCCCAAGCCCTCACAGAGGAACTTTAAGCAGCCCTTGGGTGATGCTCGATCTCCGGGAGGAGACCTGGAGCTCCTGTCTCTGCTCTTCTCTGCAGCACTGACCGCTGGCCTGGGGACGCGGAAGGTGCTGGTCACTGTGTCAGTGGAAGAAGCTAACAGAACATCCCAGTTCTCTCAGAACTGGTCTCTGTGGACACCCCACTCTGGCATGAAGCACAAGGACAGCAGAGGACAGTCCCAGGGGCAAAGGAGAAGCTCTAATTCCTCTAACCCTGTAGCCCTTCCCTTCATGAAAGAGGCCATCTGCCACCCCTGGGCCTGCACCCTCTCCTCATCCAGACCTGGTCTTTGCTGGTATTCTCTAAAAAAAATGTAGAAAGGGAAGTTATTTACCTTTTCTTTCAGAGTAAGGATGAGTCATTCCTCCTTGCTACATGAGGCTCCTCCCCTCTCCCCTGAGACCCCAGGTCCCCTTTCCAGGCCTC
>RJWH01007505.1:0-33118 GCA_004363575.1 Solenodon paradoxus | reverse complement strand
AGGTGCCCGGGGCCAGGCTGAGCCAGGGTGTGAGACTGGCCGGGAGACCAGGCTCTGCAGGGGCCTGATGCCAGGTGTCAGTGGCCGGATGAGCGGGCCACTCGGCGGCTCACCTGAGATGGCTGTCACCTGTCGCTCCTTCATGACGAAAGGAAGCGACCAGTGATGGCAGTGAGGGAGCTGTGACTGCAAATGGCGTTTAATGGTGAGAACCATGAGAAACATCCCTGAACAGTCTACGTGAGGGGGCAACGCCTTTCACAGAAAGTTGTTGACTCAGATGCGTCCTGGGAAAATGAAGATGAAAGAACTGATAGAATAAAAATCCATTTTCTATGGCAAGAAATTTCTCGCTTTTTTTGACTGCCACTGTGTCTTCCAAACAAAAATGAAATGACTTGATTCTGACCATACATTTCTATGACTGATTCTTTTATTATTTTAAAATTATTTTAGACTTATGGAAAATAATTGGAAATTATAAACGATTCACCTAAACCCTTGAGCAGGGCTTTATTAATGCTCAACAGTCTGCATCACCCCAGACCAGTGACCAAAGAAGTCGCGCCGTCCCCCTCGGTGCGGAGGATCCAGGGCCCCCCAGTTTTCGTCAGCGACCTCTCTGTCCGAGGCGGCGGCTCCGGGCCCCACGTCCTGGGCCCCATGCTCTGGGCTCCTCACTCCTGCAGACAGTGTCTCACCCTTCTGAAAGCTTTGGTGGGCAGGGTGGCAGGGGTGTCACTTAAGTCTTTCTCTTTTTGAACAGACTGGGTCACTTATTCTTTAGAAAGTCCATGAACTTTAATTCTTTGATATTCCTAATGATTCAAGGTTCTGAATTTCGACAAAAATATGACAATAGTGATGTCACTTTCTTGGTCTGGCACCTCCGGGTACCTCACGCATTTTGTTACTGGTGATAAGGTGGTTCCCTGGGATGAAGCGAGGCGGCTGGACATCTTTGCTGCAAAGTTACGGCTCCTCTTTTAATTAGTCAGTGTCCAGAGAGGCGGCTCCGGACGCCGTGGACGCGCCGCGGCGGCGCTTCCCCACCAGCCCCCCGGCGACTGCGGCGCCCGCGCGTGGCTGCCACAGGACCATGTCCAGCCAGTGGGCTTCCTGTTTCCCCAGTTCTTGCAAAAGAGAATTCTTTAAAACTGTAAGTCATTTCCTGCCCGGTGCGGGCGCGTGGCGTCTCTTCCGCCCTGTGACTTTCAGTGCGGCGGTCTGGTGTCAGCGTGCGTCGTTGTCCGGCACGGGCCACCGGGCCCCTCCCCACCCTTGTCTCGGTTGCCCTTCAGCACGTTTCTGCCTTCTGTGCACAGTTCCTTACTGATGACGTGACGGGACGGCCAGGGCCCTCTGCTGTTAATCGGTTCTGCAGGAACTCCTGTTTGCGGGTCTTCCGTTTGCCCTGACACCTGCACTTGTACTTTAATAGCAGTTGAAAATAAAATTTGCAGGTGTTACAAATGATTCCATTTCCTAACTTGGTCAGAACTGGGCTGTCGGACTCCTGCGTGTCTTGCTGTCGCTGCGGGGCTGTTATTCCAAGGTCATGGATGTCGGGGGCAGGCGGACAGACAGCGAGCGGCCTCACCCCTTTTCAGCTGACAGGGAATAAACAAAGTCACTAGGATCCCAGACTCCAGAGTGTTAAAAAACCTTGCGCAGTGAAAACACAAATTCATCACTTAGCCACGCAGCCACGCGGCGGATCGGCGCGCTCCACACAGGGTCAGGGAAGGCACTCAGGTCCCTGATCGCAGCAAGCCTGAAGTCTAAAGGCAGAGCACATCAATCACATTCTCATAAGACATAATTGCAAGCTCCAGGGACTGGCAATTACAATCAGCATGGAAGTTTAAAAGCGATATCATTTATTAGAGCATCAAAAGCATAAAGTGCTTTGAGATAAAGTTTTCGGAATTAAAATATTTCAAGGTCTTGTAAACAGAAAAGAGCCAAATATTGCTTAGAGAGAAATCAAAGAAAGCTCATACAAATAAAAGGTACACCGTCTTCATGGGCTAGAAAACTAAATATTGTTAAGAACTCATTCCTTCCCAATTGGAGCTATAAATTCAGTGCAGTCCCAAGCAATATTCTGGCAGATTTTGTAAAATGTTGACAAGCTGAATCTAAAATGCAAAGGACCTGGAATAAACAAGACCTCTTTGAAAAGGAAGAGAAGGAGGAAGAACACGGATTTGACGATCTCTTATAAAGCGGTGTTAGTCAAGTCCTCATGGTGTTCCCGTAAGGACAAACAACACGGACCAATCCAGCAAAAAGCAGAGTCCAGAAATAGACCTCAGTATAAATGGGCAATTGATTTTTGGAAAAAAAAAGCACAAAGTCAATTTAGTGGGGAAATGATAATCTGCACAAATCAGATGTAAAAGCGTAAACTTTAGTCTCTTATACCAGAAACAAAATGTTACCTCATATAGACAAAAATATAAAACCTAAAGCTGTAAAAGCTCTAGAGAAAAACATAGGAGAATCCACTGATTGCCTTGACGTGGGCACATATTTCTTACATATAACAGCACAGGCCAGGTCCATAAATACACAATTTGATAAATTAGGCTTCATCAGCATTCAGAACTCCTGCTCTTCTGATGACATTGCTAAGAGAATAAAAGAAAAAGGCAGACTGGGAAAAATAATTTGAAAAATGTACATGTAATAATAACTGCGTTAAGAACGGACACAGAATTATCAAAATTCAATAACATGAAAACAAGCAATCCAGTTTAAAAAAATGGACACAGAGTCATCCCACCACAACAGAGTAAGACATACAATTTTCAGGAAGAAATGAATTTTCAAGTGCACTTAAAAGGACACGAATGGACTTTGTTTCTGGTCAACAAGGAGAGAGCGCGGGAATTGTTCATCTTCCCTCCCAACAATATAAAAGCCAAACAAGCTGAAAACTAGGCAGCCTGGTTAGAGCCACCCGAGAGTGGGCATCGCGGACCAGACCACCTCCCTGAGCAGTGATGGGAGCCCGGGAAACACAGACGCCACACTCACTGGCGCAGAAGCCATTGCTGGAACCGGAATGAGAACCAGGACCTGGGACCCAGCGCTGCACCAGCCGGAGAGGCCGGAAAACACTCGGCTTCCATCCCAGGTCTTCACACGGCTTGATGCCAGGAGCCCAGCCTGACGTGCAGCGCGAGGCCGGGAGGACAGTCCCCTGGTGCTCCTGCACCAGGAGGGAAAGGAAGCCACTTGCTCACACTCGTCTGAGTCGTTTTTTACTGGAGTCCAGCTGGCTTCAGAATGAAAACAACCAGCCCATCCCGCCTACCTGCTGCTCCCTAGGGGAGGCTGGTGGCTGCGGGGAGTAGGAAGAAACCACACTCAGCCGGCTCGGGATTCAGGAACCGAACACATGTCCCTGAGACGTGGAGCCCTGATCAGAGGGTTATAAGATGCTTCTCCACCACGTCACCACCACACGTACGAGGCTCTGTGGACCAGCAGGGAGAGAGCAACAAAAACGGCAAACTCAGGCACTAAGCAGTAGCACCGAGGGAAAGCACCTATTAAATGGGAGGGGAGAAGACTTAGAGGGACTGTTAGCCTCTGAAGCCTCTAAACAGTCAAGCACTGGCCAACCACCAGGTAAACACACGAAAGGGCCCACTATCTGCCTGGCGATCTCAGTTTTCATAAAATGAAAAAGTCACGTCTAACTTTAAGCAAAAAAGAAAATCGCAAGACATACTGATTGGGCAATAAACAGTGTGATGAGACAGAGAAAGCATCAGGACCAGACTCAGAGATGACAGGGGTGTGGGGATGATCTAACTCGGAATTTAAAATAACTGTGATCCATCTGCTGAGAGTGCTTCTGGAAAAAGCGGACAGCGTGCAAGAAGAGCACGTGGGGAATATAAGGGAGAAACTGAAACTCAGAAATAAGAGGAAATGCTTGAATTCAAAACTGTAACAGAAATTAGCAATGTCCTTTGATAAGATTCATCAATAGACACCACACGTCTCAGGAACATCAGTGAACTTAAGCATATGTTGATAGGCATGCCCCACACTGAAATGAAAAGAAAAAAACAGTGGAACAGACATCCAAGGAAAGTGAGAGGTAGGATAACATGGTTATTTGGAAAATGGAAGTAGGGAAAAAAATGGATGAAAATAAATATTCGAGGTAATAATGACCAAAACCATTCTGAAATAAAAGAGCGTCCCCACATCACAGACACAGGCAACTGGAGACCACAAAGCAAGGTAAATACCAAGAACTCACACGTAGACATATCATACTCTAATTTACACAAGACAAAGAAAAACATCCTGAATACTGCCACAAGGGACTTGTAGCTGCAGGGGAACAAGGGGCTCCATTACAGAGGTCTTCTTGACATAAACCCTGCAACCAAGAGTGGAGTAAAACATGTAAAGACTGATTGATGTTGCAAGAAAAAAATTCAGTGCTTGGAATTCTGTATGTATCTAGCGAAATGATCCTTCAAAGGGAAAGGAGAAATTGACTTTTCAGACAAACATATTGAGAGCACTTCTCATAGACGTACTTCAAAGGGAATGTTAAAGGAAAGTTTTCAGAGAGAAGAATATCAGTCAGAAACTTGGATCAACATAAAGATAGAAAGATACATTGAAAATTAGTAAATTAATGTAAAATAAATTATTTTGCCTAATTCTTAACTGGTTTAACAGATAATTTCTTAAAAAAATAGTAGCAACTCGGTATCTCGTGAATATAACCTATGGATAAGAGAAATGAATGACTTCAATATTACAAAGAGTGAGCGAATGTAGTTGAAATTCTGTTGTAAGCTGCTTGCGCTAAACATGAAGTGGTATAGTGTTGTTTGAAAGTGATCTTCAATTATATGTCAGTGTGTATTGGAAACTAGACAAACCACTATTTTAAAAATAAGAAGTTTAATTGGTATGCTGAAAGAGGAGAGAAAATGGAATCAGATAAAATGTTTATGGAAGTCAAGAAGTCAGAAAAATGGGTAAACGACTAAGAGATCAAACTAAATAAGGGCACTGAATGGAAAACAGTTATACGTATCATAGATATAAATCCAGTTGTATCAATAATCTCTTTAAATGTGAGTAGTTAAAATACAACAGCTGCAAGACAGAGATTGTTACAATGGATAATAAACAAACCAGGACCCAACTATACAGTAATCTGCAACAAACTATTTTAAATATAGAGATAAGTAAAAATAAAAGAATGGAGAAAGATACACTATGATAGTAGTAATCGAAAGAAGTTGGGGATAGCTATATTATTTTTAAACAAAGAAGTTCGGAGCAAAGAGAATTATTCAGGAATGAAGAGAGGTTTTGCATAATGATGAAGGTGTCATTCTCCAAGAAGCAGTAACACTCTCTAAAGTGTAGTTATAGGCACTTAATAAGAAAGCTTCAAATATGAGGCAAAAACCACAAGTGCTACAGCGAGAAACAGCCCAGTGTCCTGGAGTGGTTGCGGATGTCACCTGACATTGTGATTAACAGTCTCAGCAGGCAGAAAGCCACTCGGGACAGAGTGGAACCAAGAAGCACAATCGATCCACTGATTCTAGTTGACATTTATTCTCCATCCAGCAACAGCATGGTGTCCATTCTTCTCAAGCACAGATGGAATGTTCACCAATATAAGGCAACATCTGTATCATAAAATTGACTTTAACAAATTACCCCCCAAAACCCCCCAAGAAACCCAAACAATGAAAGTTGTGCAAAATAAGCTCTCAGATCACAATAGACTAAAACTGGAAACAATAACTAGAAACCCAGCAAGTATCTGTAGACTGAGCATTAGATGTCAAAATTACATGTGGGTCAATAAGGAAATCTCAAGAGGCAATAAAAATATTTGGAACTAAAATAAATGAAAACCTAAATCTTGAAAACTGTGGATTGTAGCAAATATGAAAAGAGATTTAATACATTAAGAGCATGAAAAAAGGAAAAAGAATCTGTCACAGATTCCACTTTATGCCACTAGAAAAATTAGTGCAAATTAAATATAAAGTAAAAGCCGAAGAAAAATAGTAAAAATTCAGAACCATGATCAATAAAATTAAAAACAGAAAATCAGTAGATGAAATCAACTAAAATAACGATGGTCTCTCTGAAAAGATTTATAAAACTGATAGACTTCTAGCAACTCTAACCCATAAAAGCAGAGATGACACACAAATTACAAATATCAGAAGCTAGAGAGGTGACATTATTCCTGATCCATGAGCACTTGATAAAGATCTTCTTGACGTGCAGTGGGGTTATGTCTCAATAAAACCACCGTAATTTGGAAGCAGAGTGTCAGACTGCATCTCATATGCGCAAACACCCAAACATCACAGCTTAGCCTGGGCTGCCGGCAGCCGGCTCAGGACATGAAGGCTCTGGCACATTTTACAGCCTTGTGATCACCTGGCTTCTGGGAGCTGTGACTTCTGCTGCCAGGCAACAGAAGGGAGTCTTACCACATACATCTAGTTGAGGGAAAGGACAAAAATTCAAAATTTCCAATATTTTTTCTACTAAATATATAAAACTTTCATACCATTATAAAGTCAAAAAAATTCTAAGTTGAACTATTTTATGCTGAGGACTGTCTCTTTAAAAAATGAATATTATGGACTGTTTTCACTGTGTACATTTAAGAACAGAGGTTAAACAGATCAATTCCTGCAAAGAGATATCTACCAAAACCTACATCAGGCAAGTAGAAAATCTGAAGAGATCTATTTTTATCGCAGAATTTACAGCAAGACTATATGAGCTTCAGGAACAGAAAGCCTGAGACTAAGATGAGTTCGCTGGTAAATTCTAGCAAGCGTTTTCGGGAAGTCGTGATTCTGGCCTGTACAATTTCTTTCAGAAAAGAGAAGCAAAAGTAACGTCAACTGATTCAGTCTACGAAGTCACATTCCTCCAACACCAAAATCAGACAGAGATGTTACAAGAAAGGAAAATTGCAGAGCATCTCTCATGAACATAGATGCAAAACTTCTCGACAATTTACTGGGAATGTGAGTCTAGTGATGTATGAAAGTAATTATACACTGTCACCAAATGGGCTGCAGCCCAGCCAAGCATGCTTGGGTCAGTATTCTAAAGTTGATTACTTTTATTCTTCAAATTAATAGGCTAAAGGTAAAAATTAATATGTTCATATCTAGATACAGAAAAAGCATTTGGCAATATCTAATACCTGTTCATCAAAACACTTCTCAGAATATTAGAAATGAAGACCTTCAAGTTGGTAAAGTTCACATAGAAGGAAAAAAGGCTCGATGGCGATAAACTCGTGACTTTTTTCTGTGAACAAGAAGACGGACGTTCTTTCTCATCACTCTTCTTCAGTGCTGTCCTTGAAGTCCCGGCTAATGTCATAAGATAAGAAAAGTAAATAAAAGCAGACAGATGAGGGAAGAAGTAATAAAACTCTTTTTGTATATGTTACATGATTTTTTGATGTAGAAACTCCACGTAATCTTTCACAATGTATCCTTTTGGGGGTGATGAATACATACTCATTAATTCATTAAGCTTGAGGCTCACTGGGTGCCACACACTTGATATTTATAGACTTGCTCTCTGTCAGGTGTCACCTGAAATAATGACCTCTTTGAGAACGACACTGAAAGGCTCCTAGAAAGAACCTTATTTCTGAGCCTGACCGAGGACTGGCAGTGAATCACTTGAAAGCTCCGAAACCCTGGGGCCAGTTTTCCAACTTCGAGCTGCAGCTTTTATGCTTTTGCCCAAGGGAGCGATGCGCCAGCAGGTGCGGTCGCTGCTCGGCAGCGCGGGGTGTGGTTATTCAGAAGTGTTCTTGGCTGAGAGGAGGGTGGGGGAGCACGCGTGGAGTTTGGCTTCACCGTTGTCAGCTGTGACCTGTGTGGGGGGAGTGACTCCCACGCTCGTCTTTAGAGAGGGTCCCTGTGGGGCACGGGCTGCGGCCGCGCGGTTTCTGTCTCAGACGGTCAGCCTGCCCGTTTGCTTCTCTTGCCGTAAGGCTCGCGTCCCGTGGGGCCTGTGCGGAGACTGACGGGCTGACTCCTAGGGGCGGATGCGCGTGGTGCTGCTAAGCAGACACAGGTTACTTCTCCAGCTGTCGCTGCCTGTGTGTCGTCTTCAGGTGCCTTAGTGTCTTGAGTTCCGCTTGTGTCTGTTCGCCTTTGTCAAGTGTAACTCAAAATTGTGGCTTTTTTAATGCGTAGAAATAACTGTGAGTATTAAAGACTATCTCGTGTGTGTCAATAAATTTATGTTTGAGAAAGAAGAAAAGGAGAAAGCAGAGGGGATTAAAATGAACCTTAATTTGAGCTTTGTCATTCAACAAAACTAAAAATGAGTTCGGAGATCTTAGAATAAAGAAGTGCAGATATGAAAATACGCTGGGTGCTGCAACTTTGTATAAAGACGACTGAAAGTTTGAACTCGAAGTACTTTTATTAAAAAATTTGATTTGATCTTACCCAAGTAAATACCAACACATATTTTCATGGAACTTCCAACACATGTCCACTCTGTCCTTAAAATAGGACCGTCCTCATGATCACACTCTAATTGCATGCACACGTTGAGTTGAATTTTCCAGCAAATCAATATTGTAGCTGCGCTTTTGAGAAGCACAAATGATAGCAGTTATTTCTGTAGCATCACTGTAAGGAAAGCCACTCTGTCTGGGACACAAAATGAGGGCCACCGCATGGGCTGGCTCATTTCGTCCTGGGAGTTGGTTCTCGCTCGTCACTTGTTTTTGCAAATAGAGGTGTTAGAAGGCGGCCGGTCCGCTAGGTTTTACCATGCAGAGTCGAGCTGCGACACAGAGACCCTCCAAGGCTGAAAACTGGAACTTTCATTATCTGGTTCTTTAGAGAAGTTGGCGGCACTCCCATTCAACAGGACTTTGAGAAGCAAATATGCTTTAGAGCAGAACTCGCGCTAGAAGTCAGAGGCCTGCGTGTGTTCTGCTGGAAGAAGGACAGCTGATCAGCGGCTCCCGGTGTCGGGGTGGGACCCGGGTGCCAGCGAGGGGCAGCTTGGGGTGAGTGATGGGCGAGTGGAAGTGTCCAGTGTCCTTGTGGTGATGCAGTCGACACTTTCAGCGACAAGGCTTTGAACTGTGCTGGTCCACACCTCTGAGGATTTTCTTGAAAACAGACAACCTGTGCTTAGAGTTTTGATAAAGCCCAGAAGAAGAAAAAATGGATTTTCGCTGAAGCGGTTCATTAAAAGACTTTGCAGTTTGCCCGGTGAAGCGTGTTGTAACAGGGAGCGAGCAGGGGGTGAAATTCTTGGTGCCACGCTAAGGGCAGATGCCTGGGTTGGAAGGGAGAATGCAAAACAACAATTTCCTTAATTACCACGTGCCAGTTCACTGGGCAGGCTGTACAATTAAATCACCAGGAATTAGGACTCAGATAAGCAGAGTGATTTAGGTTATGTGCTGCTGGTTAATTCCGAGCATAAAGAACAGTTAATCAGCACGTTGTAGGCTAATGAGTTATGGTTGGTTTTAGTAGAAATCGCATGAAGAAAGTGAAGTCATATAACCAATTGCTGGGGATCGTCATCATTTCAGAGTGCAGGAATCCCGACCCAGAACACATTGGCCACTCAGCTCCCGTTTCCCACAGGGGTCAGCTGTCCGAGATCCCACGTGCTAAACCTTGTCCCTGAAATCACGCACGCGAGAGGGCCAGAGAGGGGACTTACACCCGCATTTCTCCAGCTCTGGTGTTTCTCCTCCCAGTGTGTTAGAAGTGTCCGAGTCATTATGTATGGGAATGAAGCAAAGCAACATCCAGGAAACAGAAGGGGGAAGTAGTCTGCATTTTGAGTTTCGTTTTAAAATTAAGGATGTCTGGCGCGCCCTGGTGGAGTAGTGGTTGGGTCAATTGCCTCCGAAGGAGCGTAGGCCACATGGCCTGAATTCGATTCCTAGGCCTGGAAGGGGAGCAACTAATGTGAACCACTAAATCAAAAATCATAATGATGATTCTTCTCGTTCCTCTCTTTTCATGCCTTCCTGCCTTCTAACCTTCATTCCTGCCTGTACCTTTCCTTTAAGAAATGAAAAAATAAATTGTTACTGAATGTTGCATATTTAAAAAAATCAAGGATGTCTAACACTGGCACACTTTCCCTTGAATAGCGAGGTGCAGGTGGGGTAGGAATCGGTGCCGCGTCCGGTCACCTCCATCCGCTGCACACTCCTGCTGGGTCACGTCGGGGCAGCTTCCTCACGGTCTAATAGCACCTTCCCTCTGGAGACAGCTGGACCATCTGACACAACCCCGGCTTCCTGACCGGTTTGCGGCTTTGAATCTAACCCTGGTTGGAATCTTCAGAACGCTGCACACATACACACAGATGCTGTTTTTCCCTGAGCGTTTCCTCTAGCCCGTCCGTGTGCAAGGACCGGGCCGCTAGACGCTGCCCCTCACCAATCAGCATCGCCTACGGTCATCAGCCATGGAATGTAGACTCAGAAGGGTGAGTGAAAAACCAAACTGGATTTTTTAGGGTACACTTAGATTTTTGAGGCACATGTTTACCCTCGTTTCATTTGAAAAGCACTTCTGTCCACCAGGAGGAGTAGGTTTCTTGGGAAAACAGCTGTTAGCCTGAATAGCAATGATATGCTCACCTGGGACTTGGTACCAGCCTTTTCCTTCAATCTTCATATTTTCCTGGACTATGGACGTAATGGCTGGAGGCTGTACCTCCATCTTGTGACCATGAGGAAATGAATCTCATATGGAGGGGGTGGCATGATTTCTGACGACTGATAATGCCATTGAGGGCTATATGTTCCCCTTTCCCTGTGACATTGTGTTCATAGTAAGATCACCCCCTGCTGGGTTAGACCATGTGTGGTGAATCCCTGTGATCTGCGGCTCTTGTCACTCAGACAATGCACACAAGCCGTGTCTTACTGTTGCCTTGTGAGGAAAAAAGACTTTTGTTTTCTGAATAAAGTTAATTAAGAGAAGTAGCTGCATCATTTTTCATTAATGATGCTTTAATTGTACAATGATTTTTCAGTTTAGAATCGTTTTAGGGTCACAGAACAATTGTGGAGACAGTACAAAGAATTCACGGGTCCTGCACCCAGTTTCATCACTGAGAACCCTACGGTGTGTTTGTCCAATGAGTATTCCCATCGTCACATTGTAAGCTCAAGGCAGAGTCTGGTCGTCTTGCCTTTCGTGTTTCCCTTCTCCCGATTTTTCTGCCCCAGGGTCCCACATAGTATCCAGATGACACCAGTCATCTGCTCCCACGTCTCTGCCCTCGCGGGTCTGGAGACGGCCTGTGGGTGCCGACCTTGCCCTTGTGAGCAGTGCTGGTCCTGGGTCCTGTGGATGGTCCACTGCTGTGATGTTCGTGTCATGATTAGCCCGGGGCTCGGGGCTCTGGGAGGGGGTCTCAGTAAAGCGCCTCTCCTCCCGGCATCGGGACCGGACAGCCGGCACGACTTTCCCAGCGATGCTGATGCACCGCGGCCACCTGACCGAGGCAGCGTGTCCAGCTTTCTCCAGTTTCACTGTCTTGTCACCACTTTCCCTGCTGTCCTTTCTGAAGGGGAGTCACCGACCACCAGGGGAAGCACACCAGGGAGGCGGGCCGTTCTCGGGGGCAGGAGGGCGCTTTCCCTCCTTCTCCAGTTACCGCGGCCCCGGCGAGGTTCTGCCCCAGTCCTTGACGGTGTGGCGTGTGCCTTGCTCTGCGAGTGTGTTCCAATGCGCTTCCTCGGCTCGTGTTTCATGCTCTTCACGATGAGCTTGTTGAGTGGTATCAGGTTTCCCTTTGCTTGGCTCCAGCTGTGTGTGTGAGTGTGAGTCTGTGTGCAGGTGCACGCGTGAGGCTGTGCCTGTGTTGTGTGCGCATGTGTGCAGGGAAGGTTTGTGTCCGGGGTACATGCCTGTGCTCATGCCTGTGAATTCCGAACGCGTCCCGACGTGCTGGCCCGTGAGCTGCTCGGCCCCTGCGGGCTTCTGGTCTCAGCCCAGTGCCCCTGGCTCTGCAGGAGCCCGGCTCCCGCTGTGGGAGGAGGCCCCACTGTGCGCTTCGCAGAGGCGTTTGCGAATCCGGGGCGCTCTTCTGACGAGTGGGGGCGGGGGCGCGCTGAGCTCGGTGCGCCTCTCGGGGGAGCGTTTCTGGGGCCTCCTCTCTGGGTGGCGAGTGCAGAGCCCCGCTGAGCCTGCGTCCCTGCCTCTCTCTGGGCGTCGGCTGCTCAGGGGCCTCACCCAGGAGGAAGGCAGGCCCCGTCCCCACGCGCGTTCCCTGCTCTTCAATCACGGGGCAACCAGGCCCCCACGAGGGAGGCGGTGCGGCACCTGCTAAGGCTCACGCGTCACCCGTGATGTCCGCTTCGCTGAGCCAGCGTCCTGCTCCACTCGCCAGCGCCACTGCGGCGGTCAGCAGCCCCGCAGCCACGGGTCTGACAGCAGCTAGACGTTTCCAGAATGTCATGGTCAGACACTGGATGTTCCTGTCCCCCCAAGTCCACGTGCAGACACCCTAACCCCAGGGTGATGGTGTTGACAGGTGGGGCCTTCGGGAGGGCTGGGACGCAGCCCACTGGCTCTGGTCCAGTGAGGACACGGAGAGACAGGCCCTGTTGGCTGGGGCCGCTGCTGCTCCGCCACAGAAGTGTCGCTGGATGAGACATGATGACTGTTTCTGACCACTGGCAGGGAGTGTTTTCCAGGCTTAGCTGGGCCGCTTTCACTGGGCTGCATTGGTTAGAATTCTGAACAAATACGGAAGCATTAGGCACGAAGCGACACGGCTAGAAGCTGTCCCTGAGCGCGTTTACGTGCACATGGGGCCTCTCCCCCTCTCCCGGCCGCAGACTGCTTTTCTTTTCCTTTGCAAGACGCCGTTTCTGGAAAACTTTCTGAAGGACGAGAAGGTACCAGGAACAGCGTCCTGTGCTGAGTGAAGGGTAGGAAAGAAAAGCACTTTGACTTTCCTTCTCAAACATTGGCCAACGTGCTGGGAGCAGAGTCTGCGCTTTGGAGTCAAAGAGAAAAGTTCTCCGGACGCCCTTTCAGAGAGCGGCGCCCCCTGCGACACAGGGAAACTGCCAGCTGGCAGCAGCCTCATGCGTGCGGAGCAGCCGTGCTCACAGGACACCAGGTAAAGTGTCCTGCAGCCTGTCCCAGCCAGCCCAACTCTGGTTCACTTCTCAAGACCCCGCTAAATGTGTTCTAGGAACAGAGACACAGGAGGTCTGCGGGGGCGGGGGCCCTGCTAAGAACTGGCAACTTGACTGGGGGCACGAACATATTTAACTGCAGGCAGGAGCGCAGAGGGGAGCAGCAGTGCAGAAGAGGGTCGGCACTGGGGCCTCAGGGCCGCCTCTCCACCCCGACGGCGGGAGGAGGTGTCTGGAGGTTTTCAGGACTTTGACAAGCTGCACGGGGAGAGTTCAGTGGGCTCAGCAGAGCCTGGATGGTCCGCAAGCCCCGAGTTTCCAGCTCTGGTTTGTAAGACTTAGCCCCCGACAGGGGCTCTCGAGAGCCAGAAACCCAAAGTAGACTTCACTTCAACGGTAGGATCCGTGTTATAAATGGTCGATGTGTTCTGTGTGCAGAACGTGCACGAGACGCGTGAATTCAGAAATGTGGTCTTTAGCGAGGCTGATCCCTTTTTCAGAAAAGATAAAACCTGTGGATGAGACCAGACGAACATATGCTGGGAGGAAGAAGCAGACACGCTATGCTCGTAATTCAGTCATCTAAACGGTAGCATCACGGGCACACAAAGTGATGCTGCTGCCGGGCAGCATCTTCCTTAAGTCAGCAGCAAATGAGTCAAGTGGAAAATTTAACGGGAGTACGACTGGACAGCCAGGGGTTAGCCACAAGGAAACAGCCGTGTGTTAGAACCCATCAGACGGGATCAGGGCAGGAGGAAGAGTTGGCCTTAAATACTGAAAATGCCCAGAGAAATGAAAGTGAAAGGATTCAAATCCGAGCCAAAGGCGGCGAGGTTGAAACTGAGTCTGAAATGCAGAGCAGGCCACTCGGGTGACCCTGCTCATTGGAACCAGGGAGGATCGGTTAGCTGTGAACTCGCAGATGAAACAGTTAAGCACGAGGGGACCCCTGGGCCGCTGTACATGTCGTGGACCAGACGGGGAAGTGTCCACTGACCATCGTCACGGGCGTCCTGGAGGGGCAGAGCGTGCATCGGGGCTCAGAGCCGGAGCCTTCAGGCCTGTGGGGACCAGCAGGGGCCGGGATGGGAGACAGCGGACCGTGGGACGCGTCCTCCCCACTGGAGGGCCCCTGCTGGTGTGGGCTTTCTGACCCTTTCTGAGCCTCCCTCCATGTGGCACCCCACAGCCTTCTGACTAATCCCCTCCGAGTCAGGCAGCCAGGGAGGAAGGTGCAGGCATATCCAGGAACCCAGAGCTTCCTTGCTCTGGAAGCTTCTGTTTTGTTCAGGAGGGGACAGAAGGGCAGTGGGTGACGTTCCCGGGGATGGTGGATCCTGTCCTGTCTTTGAGTGGGGTACTGGGTCTGTGCTGCGAAGAACATTTGTTTGGGAGAAAAGAAAGCGGGCAACAGGGAGAATGTGGGAGAGAGTCTTTTGATTTCAGTTTCTCAGTCACATCCAGTGCGTCCTGAGTACCGAGGACGCGGTGAAAGTGGCTTCATCTCCTGCAGACAGTCCTTAGTACATCGAGGTTTCTGTCCCCAGGAAAATGATGAACTGGGGTGTGTAACAAACAGAAAGGCTGGCATTAGAATGGTGTTGACTTTGCATTAAAAAAAAAAAAAAAATATATATATATATATATATATATATATTTACAGGTGGTTGTTTTATAGCATTGTATTTAATTTTTTTCTGGTGGTAGCAATGATTGCCATTTCTAGATTTGCATCAACATCTTCTAAAGAGCTTACAAAAGTGCAGAATCTCAGGACCAACTCTTGATCCCAAAACCAAGAATCTCAGATTGAAGGTGTCCAGGATTTAGACATTAAAGAAACTTCTCCTGTGATTCTGATATGTGGTTGACACCTTTGGAATCTACTGGAATGTGAGTCAGTGATGCCTGTAGTTTTACCTCTATAATTTCATGTGCACACACACACACGTGTATATATATGTATATATATATACATGTATATATATATACATATATATATAAATCGATAGAGATTAATGTGCACTGGTTGCCTTTGGCAAAGTTAATGCAATTATCAGTAGTGGCTTTCTGTTTCCAAATATTAGCAAAACTGTAATATTCACATATTTAGTTTGCCCTGGAAATTATATCATTTTGAATTTCAATGTTGTAAATAGTTTAATGATTTCACCAGAAATTTTTGTGGTGACATGAGGAAGACCTTTATAAAGGATCGCAGTCTACCAACTGTATTTATTATTTTTGAGACATTATATTGGCAATGAGCATGTTTTTAAAAAGTTCATTCTCATTGGACTGTCCATTATTGTGTTCATATCCATGCAGACACATAAACAAAATACATGTGCACACATATCCTGATTTAAATCTATAGCCTTATAAGTAGATATATGAATCTATTACCCATAGATACATGTGTATATAGTGTGACTCTTCAAACATCTTAGGACTTAATTTATATCCAGTTTTTTGCAGTTGATGTCTGTGTTTATCATGAACATGGGACTCCATGAAGAGCTGTCACTTCAGACCCAGCTGTACCCTGTTCCATATGGTGACAGCAGTTAAATATAAGCCATTAAAATAGCTGACTGAGCTTTACGTTCAGAAAACAGCTATTTGTCAAAAGAATACAGTATTTATAAATGCATGATTTGAAGAGCTTATCATTTCTGTTATAGAGGTTGTGGTAAAAAGAATGGATCTCAAATTGAAGGCACTGAGATTGTTAAATGTTAATGAGGTGTAATCCGTTTTCATTGTGTGAAACAGTTATAGACCCCTATGTCGAGGCCCAAGACCTGACTAGCTGCTCGGAGTTCACACACACACAGCACCCTTCCCCCCGAAGTAGCTAGAAGATGACATTTTGTCCGAATATGTGGTCAGGTCCGTGACCGAATTCCTCTTCCGGTCATAGTTGCAGGTCTGGTCGAGAGCTCTTCTCCAAACACTGAGTGTGGTTCTGCTCTTTCTGGCTCATGAGCAAGATGGATCTGAGACCAGCTGGAAGTTCGTGTGTAAAACTTTTTAGATTGGATGTGAGAGCAGATGTGTTGTTTTCCAATAGGAAACGACACTATTTCTGCATCACAATGTTGGAGTCGTTCCTTGGTTGAGAAGGTCCCCAGAAAGCCTCACTGATCAGACAGTAAATGTTCAGATTTGGGGACGCATGGGTGCATGTATTTAAGGAAAGGTGTGGGCAGGCACGAAGGTGAGCAGAGACAGGCAGACAGGAAGAGAGAGGAGGAACAATCGTTTTTAGAATATCTTTTATTTAGTTGTTCATCTTGGTGGTTTTCCCGGCTCCAGACCTTGACCTGGGCTCTTAGGATAGATGGAGACCATGGCCAGTAGTCTTATCTGCTAGGCCACGGGATTTACCCTGATTTTTATTTTTTAATAATTTTAAGATGTATTACTTATAAATTAAGGTCTTAATTGTCTCAATCATTTGAATTTGTGAGAAAAAAATAATGTAAGTGGCACGCCCAGGATCCAGGATTCTTGAAGTGAAACTAAACGCTTTCTAAATATTTTTTCTGTCTTCCTTCGGGAGAAAAGCAGCCTCACTGCAACCAGGCTGGACAGTCCCGAGGCATGTCTTTCTCAGGCTCTGTCACGCTGGGCCATGTTGGAGAGGCTCCTTTCTGGACAGGCTCAGCCGTGCACCAAACCTCTGCAGGCGGAGCTCGGGGCAGAGGAGAACCCTGCATACTTCTCACCACCAGTGAAAAACAGATGGTTCGGCTGAAGACAGAAAAACAGACTCAAAATGGGTGGCCGTGGTCACTGAATGACATTAAGGGTCCCCAGCCTCCCCCAGCCACAGCCTCTATCTTCCATTTTGCCATAACTAATTCTATTTAAAAATAAATGCATGTTTACATGTTAAAACAATCTGGGAAAGAACGTTAGAGAGAGGGACTCAGAGACTTACAGTGGCCACTGTCTCCCTAGTTAGTTTTTCTCTCCCCCACAGAGGGAACCCTTGTCGCCGGGCTCCACCCTTCTCGTCCGGCTAGGAACGCTGTGTCTTTGCTCTTCTGCGTCGGCCCCAGCTGGCATCACCTAGAAGTTCCTTTAGAAAATTCCGGCGTGTGTGCGGGAGCATTCTGGGGCTGAACGCATCCTGTGCCCGCCTGCTAGGGTCAAATAACTGAGATCGTTTCTACTAAGTTGGTTCTTCTAAGCAGAGAGGAAAAAAAAGAAACCAGAACGAGTTCTCCCTCAGGGCACACGGGCCGAGCGTGCCGCTCCGCACTGGCACAAAAGGGGATGAGTGAAGACAGAGCCTGCCCCTGGCAGTGCCTTTCGGCGGATTCATTATGTGACAATTCCATTTTCGATGTGAAATTCCGTGGGTGAGCTTGGCAAGGATGTGGGCGCCGTCTGCTCGCGAGAGTCAGGCCCGACGTTCGGCGGGCGAGGGCCGGGCTCGGGGCTGATGGAGGGAAGTCCCTGAAGAGGTGAATTTGAAACATCGCCTTCTTTGCATTTAAGCATCGTTTACCGAACCCGGCCGCCTTCAGAGCTCTGGGCCAGGCACGGCTGTGCCCGCGCAGAGTGCACTGGGCCCGTCCCCCTGGCCTCTCATCAGCCGGTCACTCAGCCAGAGGACCTGCTGCGCTTGAGAGGCGAGGGCGGGTTCCTTCCCCTGGGAAGGCGAGTCCTGTTTGAGAAGGGAGCCTAGAATTACTAAAGCCTTTTTCTTTTTCGAGGGGGATGTTTCTCTTCTACTTCGTTGTCTCCTTCTTGGCGTGCAAGGGGCCATCTGCGTGAGGGGCAGCCCTCGTCCAAAGAGCAGGAGGAAGAAGTGCATTGAAATAAGAGGCTCACAACCCTCAGACGGTTGAACAAACGAATGTGTAAGCCGAGTCTCGAAGGCTCATATAACGGGCACCCAATGCGCGCTGTGCTCCGCCCTCCTTGTGGGTCTGCAGCCGGCACGGGGCTCCTCCACCCACCCCTGCGCCCAGACGCCAGGCCCAGACGCCAGGCCCGCTCGCCCTCGTCCCTGGGGAGCTGTCCACGCCGGTGTCCACCGCAGGCTTCCCAGGTTCCTGGGCCTCAGACAGAGCTTCGAAGCACATCATTGGCGCATGAGTTACAAGCATATCAAGAGTGATCACGTTCTGTGAAAGCACATTCTCTTACATAGAATCATTGTGGTTGGTTTTCTCATCTGACTCTTAGTGGGATCTGGTCACCTTCCCAACCCCGCTCTTCCCACCTTCCCGGACTGTGGGGAAGGGATTCTGTTCGGTCGCAGACACTGGGTGTTTGCAAAAGATCAAAGCTACCAGATCTATAAAAGGATAGATGGGGTGAGGAGGAGAAAGGAGGGCCCCTTAATCCACAGACTCCCAGAGAGTTGATAGATCGCATCACGGGGACTCAGCCTGCGTTTACCCGACTGGTAATACTTGCTTATATAGTAGTCGCGTTTATACTGATTAATTTTGGGTGTCTCCTAGATTCATCTCATTCACTTATAGTTAATAATCAATTGATTGCAACAAATTAATGGGTTACATTTCTGTGAATACTACCAGAATCAGGAAAGTTAAAATCTCACTCCAAAAGTTGAGTGCACATCCCTCTCGTTTTATGAATGGCGAGAGACTCATCTTTTGAGAAGGACCCATTGAGTAAAATGTATCATTAAACATAATGATATCTTTGTGAAGTGAAGTGGAAAAGAGCTGGAGAAGAGGATATTAGACTCAAAATACAACAATACTTATAACCCTTTGCAGACTGTCTAGGAAATGTGAGTGCTGTAAATCGTGCTCATGTGACTGTTCTGAGCATAAAGATGATGGACAGGTTTGATCAATCAGTCATAGGCTGTTCTTTGTTGTTAATGATGGTTGAAGGGCGCACACCAATTTCAAAGGGTCGTTTTCATAAATGCATTCCCGTTCTTGTTGGGGTTATTTACCAACTCCGATCACCAGTGAATCCAAAGCAAAAGTATAATTAAGATGTTACAAGTCTCTGACTTACATTTTTCTTTGCTGTTTAGTTGAGACTCATGTTTTCCTACCTGCAGTGGACTTTGTGAACCGGCAGTTCATTTATCTTCATCAAAATCTATTTATTTCTCTCCCCGTCCCATCTGACCAACAGCTGCTTTTTAAATTGACACAGCTTTCATTTTAGGAAACTCAGCGACATGAGTCGTTCCCTCCTACATTTTCTGTAAGTTTCAGTCACTCTGCTACTTTCAACGTGAGTGACACGGATGGGGGCCGCCTGATAAACAGCGATGTATCCTAGTGGTGTATCAGAAAAAATAAAAAATAACTTTGCTTCCGAATGTGAACAGTCATGCAGGTTGTGAATGAAATTTAGGCGCTTACATTTGAGGGGAAAATAGAAAAGACTTAAAGTAATAAAACTTTGCATTAATAGAAGATTTTTAGATAGATGGAGTCCATTTGTAGCTCTTTTTTCAGTTTTACTCCATGCCTACCACCTTCTCTCAGAGTAATGGAGAAAATTTTATTACATATATTTTTTCAGTAGGAAGCTGGAACACTGAGTGTAAAAATGCTCTCTAGGTAATTTGTACAATTCATTTATGAAACGAGTTAAAGCGAGAGGCCCTGGCCCTCAGCCATGGGGCGTTGGGTGAGTCATTTAATCCTCTCTCTCGAATAGGACTTTTTTTTTATCATTAGGAACTTAGAGTTAAGGATTTATCCTCTCTGAGTGAGCCGAAGTTTCAGCTTCTGAAAAAAACAGGGGTGATGTGACTGGGAGTTCCAGGCTGTGTGAGCGTTTATTAACAGTTTGCAGCATCCAGACAAGCACGCCGCAGACGCCGACCCGTCCACGAGTGTGAGATACTCGCAGGAACGCGGACCGGCTGTCAGAGTTGCAGCAGCTGCACAAGTGGGAGATGCAGGTTTCGATGCAGTTGTTTCTGTGGCAAACTAGCTGCTCTGCCTTTCTACTTCGCTTGGAGATGAGATGATTTTTCAAATTAAAAAAACAGTGACTGCTGGTTGGAATGACGTGGAAGCTTTCGCCACTGCATTACACTTGCTCAGCTCTGCTCCTGAAGACACTGCAGCCGCCATCAGAAACACGGAAGCTGAAATGCAGACGGATGAAATCACCTTCCCGGTGGCGTTGTTTTCTTTCCCTTAAAATGACAAGCGCTCTCACTCCCAAGGTGCGGGGTGTGCTGTGCATGAAGGCTCCTGCCACCTGCAGTCGCCTGGCTTTGCTGCCTTGGTGGCCTGTCACTCGTTGTACACCTGGAATTTAAATCCTCCTGCTCTCAGTTCTTACAAAATGATGTCAACTGCATTCTAACTGTCTCAGCTAGCGACTCAGTCCACACAGACAGAAAATGTAACCAGGGTTTCATCATGTTGGGCTCCCCCATGTTGTAGAGAGTTTTAAAAAATTACATTCAAAAGTTATCAAAAAACTTACAAAATAATTTTAGGAAATTTGACACTCTGTGCCAACAATAATGATTTGCCAGTCATGTGGTCCCTTAGCGATTCCCTAACACCTTCCCACAGTGCCAACAGACCTTTGTCTTCAAATGATGTCCACAGAGCAGTAGGAGACTTCGTGACTCATTCAGCCAGTAGAGGGACTTCTTGATGGTGATAAGGCTTTGGAGCTGTTAATGTCCTTTTCTCTCTAGTGGAAGCCAATAAAACCCAAGGCCAGGTCCTTCTGTGCCTGCAGATTCGGGTGTGGGGGTGGGCAGTCATGGCTCAGTTTTACAGCTGAAAGTGTGCGCACTGTGTAAAGACCCTTCCTTAGCGTTTCCGTAGCGTGCTGTTACCCCAGGCCTGCTCTTCTACAGGCACCTGTGACGAGTGTGCCCCGAAACTGGTTATACATATATGCCTATGGAGTCACTGAAGTAACAGAATTAACCCACTTTCATTTGAACTGACAATCAGTTACCTTGCTATCAGTTGCAGTGTCTTCTTGGGGAAAAAACGATGAAAAAATTCTTACATTAAGTGCCATGAAAGATAAATTTGCAGACTTCATGGTTACCATTTTGGATTTAGGCTTGCACACACACGTGTGTGCACACACACGTGTGTGCACACATACACCTACACTCACATGTGCGCACACACCCCTGCACTCACATGCGTGCACACACATGCACAGTCACACACACTGCCACACATGGTCACACACGCACACACTCATACTCGTGTGCACACACCCACACAAACACACACCTGCACACACCTCCGCACACATCTGCACTCACGCACACTCACACATTGGTACACACCTGCACAAACACGCACATCTGCACACACACATCTGTACTGACACGTGTGCACACACCTCTGCACACACACGCACACATCTGCATTCACACACACACACACATCGGCACACACACCTGCACAGACACGCACATCTGCACACTCACATCTGTACTCACACGTGTGCACACACATCCGTGCACGGTCACACACACCGTCACAGTCACACACATGCACTGTCACACATGGTCACGCACACATGCACTCACACACTCACACACGTACACAGACACAGGCACAGAAGGCCGAGCTACATTCCTGCAAGAACATTCAGTCCCAGAAGTTTCCGTAGATTAAGAGCATCAATTGTTAAGGACTTGAATGACCGCACTGACAGTGCCGTCGCCGGGACCTGGGCTCCTGAGGTTTTGATTTTGCTTTCGCGTCTGTCCGGGTCAGTGCCTGTGGGCCGAGATGGATTTTTCCTGAACTTCTCGTCTCTGACTGCTCTCGCCCCGACTTATGGGCACCAGCAACCCGTGAGAAATGCTGGCTCAGAGAGGCTGTTCTTAGGAGACGCAGCGTCGCAGTCGGAGAATGGTGTCCTCTGACAGCCTCGCTGTTTTCCGAGAGCTCTGCATTTCCCGGGGGCGTCCTCGTCGCGCTGTCGCTGCTTTTCCCGGCGGAATGCTCCTCAAGGCCCTTACATCTGGCTTCCGAAACACCGATCTGTGCAGTGAGACAGTTCTCCAGGCCAGGCGAGGGGCGTCTGGACGCCCGGTTGGAAGATGGATGCGGCCGTGTGACTGGCGAGGAGCAGACGCCTCTGCAGCCCTCCGGATGCGTGGCTTCGGCTCCCGGGCGCCAGGCGCGTTCACGGCCGCGGCTGCTGGCTGCTGTGGTCAGCGTGGGAGCCCATTTTCCATATCGCTGCTAATTCAGCCCCGTTTTTCTCGGCATGACACCCACATGTCTTCGTGGGGCTTCCGAGGCTGAGGGGTGTGCTCTGCACGTCTGCGTCACGTCACAGAACCTTCCGGTCTCTGCTGAGCGTCACACGGCCCCTTCTCTGCCACCCGTCCTCCAGGCTCCAGTGGATGATCTGCTTGTGTCGCTCCCTCTGCCTGGACATTCTTTCTCGTGGGTCCCCCCCCGGTCCAGTGCCGTGTCCTCACCCCTCACGACCGCATTCGGCACTTGTCGGAGCCCCGTGCACTGCCGCTCGCTGGCCACGCGCGTCTTCCCGGCGCATGGAAGCTCCTTGGCTTCAAGGTCAGGCCTTTCTTTGCCAAACTGAGCGCCCAAGCATTTCTGGAGCAAGGCAGACGCTCAGCAGCGTTGAGTAAGTGAATGAGCGAAGCACGTTAGGGTTCTGATGAAGCCACTGGGCTCCCTGTGTCCTCTGCTTTGAGGAGTGACTTTTCTGCTATGTTATAACAATGAAGGTTGTTTTTATTAAGCAGCAACTCTGACAACCCCTTCATCGAGCGATATTCCTTTTTTGGTGTGTCTTTTTGCCACATCTCCATTGTGTTCATAGTCTCCTTTTTTAATCTACTTACATACATGCCTGTTTTCCTCCTGTGACTTTACAGAGACCAACCCTGAGTAATCACATTCTCCGGTTCCCACATATTCTATACCCCGTGCGCACCCCAAGACTGTGTTGATTGAATAAAAACAAAGGTAAGTTTCTGATGAATGAAATGCGCTACTTATCGTGGGTGTGTGTGGATTCCTCAGAGCACATCTGTCGTTGCCGTGGCCCCGTGGGCTCCTTCACAGAAACGTGCTGGTGTGCGTGCAGGCTGGCATGTGTCCTGGGCAAAGCGGGGAAGAGGCATCGTCCTTTAATCAAAGGAAAGATGTAAAGTGGAAACATGCTGACATGACAGTTACTGGGATTAGCAGGTTATTTGGCCAAGAATGTGTCAGGCGATTTTCTGTTACCGTTCATATGTCTGGAAAGCTGAAGGGAACACAAGTGGTTGCTATTTTTCAAATGCAAAACTTACATATAAAATGAGATGCGGGTCTCATTCGTAGCCACCGGGGCATCTGGAAAGCCAGCACCTGTTTGTCTCCACCGCGTGCGGGCGGTGACCGCGCACAGAGTTCTTCTGCAGGTTGGAACTCACACGTCACGCCGTCAGCCTTGGGCAGAGAAAGAAACAGCGTCCGTAGCCCTAAGCTGTAAGGACGAAGGACAAGAATGCATATTAGTAGCCAAATCAATTGATAAAGAAAAGGAAAGGAGCAAGTGTGAGCTGGCTGCGGTCGTGATGGCTGGAACTCTCGAGAACCACGAGGGTGTCGGAGGAGAGTCCAACTTCTGCTCAGCAGCCCCTGGAGGAAAACACACTGGGACAGAAGCAGGTTTTGGGTGGTTTTTCAGGCGAAAGTGAAGCATTCACAAGTACCCGGTCCCCAAAGCAGAGGTCAGTCAGACTGTTAATGGTGGCTCAGCCAAGTGTGAAGAAAGACATCACCACATGAACCACTGAATTCCCCTTTTCTGCCAATTAGAAGCAAAAAGCCACCTTTCTGCTGGCATCCCTGCAGGTCTTCTCGAGGAGCCTTGATTCGGCAGAACTCTGCGAGCTCTGTGACACCGAGTTTAATGGTGTCGGTGGGCACTGATGGGTCACTCTGGACCCAGAGAAATGCTGATAAAACAAAAGAGCAGGGCTCACAAGAAGGGAAGCCAGGTTTTAGAGTCGGTACCCAGATCTCAAAAACACGTTCAGGAAGGTGGGGCCCACGTGGATGTATCTGCGAAAACAGTGCAAAGAGGCAGAAATGGGCATAAAATCGGTGATGCCGGGGTTATGGGTGTCAGGGACTTGGGACGGATGCGGAATGCAAAGCTGAAAGCCTCGAAGATCTGTCTTGCCCATGAAGCTGGAATAGGGACGTAAAGGCAAAAAGCAGCAGAAGTACACCAGGCTCGTCCTCCTAAGGGAGATGTATGCAAGATTGCGAGCTGACACGAACCACAGTTAGAAAGAGTTTGTGATGAGGCCTCAATCCGAGAAATTGCAGGCGTTGCTTAAAAAGGCCTCTCAGCCAGATTGAAGGCCAAGTATTTGGTGCTAAAAGGAATTTCTTAAAATCGTTGATGAGCTTATGGGTCTGAGACCTCTAACGTAAAGTATGGCATATTCAATATCTGCTAAAAACAGGATAATAACCACTTGCTATATGAGCAAATTGATGCATCATATAGATAAAGACTGATGGGATAGACGCCTTCTTAAGGAAGTGGTGTTTGAGATAGATTCGGGGTAATGGGTCCCACATGGAGGAAAAGTCTGAATTTTATAGGAAAAACAAGTGGGGTTCTGAGTGGGGACATTTGGGGCAGGGGTAAGGGTAAATAATGCAGCTGGACATTGTATGAAGCAGGGTGCTTTAAACTGACTGGGTGTATTGACCCGTGTTTTCTTTTTAATTTCCTATTTACTTCAGACTGAGAATTTTATAGAATGTAATTAAACTTAGTTACTAGTTGCTAAAAGCAAAATGTAATCCCAATACTTATCATGAGATTCATTAGACACAAAATTACCTTTCAATGAGTATAATAAAAGCAGAGAAGACAGGAAAAATAATTCCAAAGACATACATACTGTTCATTGGAAGTATGCGTGTAAGTGGTTAAGATGGTCACTATTTCAGTGGAAACTTCACTGTTTTATCGTCATAATGAAACAAAAAATATAACGTGAAAATAGAATGATTCTCCACACTCAATTCTTACCAACACACTTCTTGAAAATTTTGTACACTATTTCAGGTTTTAAATGTGATAAATGAGCTCATTCCTTTCGTATTATCTTGTATAATCGTGGTTTGAAATGAGAAAAAAGTGCTAATGTAAGAAGTCACCTTCTGTGTTTTTTGTTTCTTTCTCGTCCCCCACTCTGTTCCCTCCCTTCTCTCTCCGCTCTTTCTTTCCTTCATCCTTCTACTTTCTTCTTTTTTTCAATACAAGTTAGAGAAACATTTCTCATAGAGCATGTTAATGATAACGAAAAAAATGTTAGTTATTTCAGCGAGCTCGGGAATTTATTTGTTGTTTATATGCGTAGTCATTCAAGTTGCCTTTGAAATGCATATTAAGTCTATTATCAGTAGTTTGTTACAGAAATTTGTCTTATGGATCCACAGTTAAACCAAATGATCTTTCAGTAAAATCACCAAATTCCACAGCTATCAGCTTCCTATATGATGACCTTTCATGGGGAAATAAAATTCAACATTGTATCAGATTTGTAAAATGCTTCACCATTCCCATGTGCTTAACAAAATGTTCCGTCTCTATACCCTTGGGGATTATTCTTTCTCATTATGTAATAACAGGAAGCAGGTTATAAACAGTGGTTATTCTATCAAAGGAGCAAAACTTAATGAAGGGAAAGTTTTAAGAGAAAGCAGCCGAGTCATGGAATACTGATGAAATGAGCAAATTCTCCTGTTTCAGTAACTCGCCCCCAAACGCGCACGCACGCCCCGTTAAGACTCAATGGGAGAAGCAATATGCCCGTTTATACTCAGACACGGCTCCTCGGTGTGTTCTGTCCAAGCAGACTCTTAAAGTAGGGCTGCGAATCACCGTTACGGCACGATAGGCCTTCGTGGTTTCATGCAGTCCGGAGCAGGATGTGTTTTTCAGCAGTCAGTATGCAGCCAAGGAATTCCCATCCTGCTCCCCATCTTTTAAAATCACCTCGATTCTGAAACACCCGACATTTTGTCATACCTGTACTTGCGTGGCGTTGAAGTGGAAAAAAATAGTCCTTTGTTCTTCTTGAGATGGTCTTTCTCTATTTTCTGTGTCCAAATAAGGTGAGCGATGGCCCCGTGGAAAAGCGGTTATTAAGTGACTGTGTTTTTTTACGAAGCGTCGCCCAACACAAACCTGCAAACGTCTTCGCTGCATTTGCCCTGCGTTTCAGCTGTGTCTAAACTTTCTCATCCTGAGCAGCCCAGAGGACACTTCACAGAAGCCTTGCAAGACTAGCACTGATAGTGACTCTTGGTCTATGTCAGGCTTTTAATTACATATTTTTATTTCTGTGAATACTTGCAGCTTTCAATTTATCTCTCTTTTTTTAAGAGGAAGGCAGGCACGAGGAATAAAGCAGGCAGGAAGGGAGAGGAGGAAGAAGCATTTTTACTGATTTGCCCATTGTGGTTTTCCCTCCTGGTCCCAGGGGGGTCCACCTGTGTCCTTGGGCTTCACGTGGTCAGTGTCCCAGCTGGCAGCTCAGTGCCGGAGCCACTAAGGCCCACCCAACGGATGTTAAATGTTTCCTTAGTGTAAGTGCTGCTTCCTTCATGGTTTCTTGCTTTATCTAATGGATTTCAAAATAACAGGAATTTATCATCAGTTATGGCATCAAAACTAAACTTACTAAATATCAGTGAGTTTAAGTCTAAGGGAAACCAGTTCATATATTTCTTCAGACGCATTTCTATCTATCATCGAATTACTCCACTTAGAAAATGCCAGTGAAATTCGTTTCACCATCTGAAAACTACAACTGAAAAATTATTTACTTTGAATTGATGACATTCCATGAAAAAGCAGTTTGTAGTGAAACAAGTCCTCAATTTGTGACATTAAGTGACGTAACAATGCCTAATTGTTACACTCATTTCTAGACTTTGCTCATAAACGTCTGTCTTTGCCTCATCGGTTCCCTGTGATCCGCTGTTCCGGAGCCAGCTTCCCCGTCACGCTCTGAGCGCGGTCAGCTGCTGGGAGGATGGCTGCTGGGAGGACGGCTGCTGGGAGGACGGCTGCTGGGAGGACAGCTGCTGGGACGCACTCAACATAGAAAGTCTTGTCCTGGAAACACGACCGGGACAGCTCGTTCTAAGAAGTACTTGGGAAGGGAGTTGCCATCCGAATTATGGATTACCTCTGAAAGCAACCCGAGATTTACTTCAGCAGGGAAAGGGAGGCTCGTAATGCAGGAGACTGGTCACCGAGTGTGATTACGATTCTGTTGCAGAATCGCTTCTGATGGTGGGACTACAGGAGGGATGCAGTGAAGAAAATTTACAAACCCAGAGACACACCTAGAACGATGGTCGTGCGTGCGGAAAGCATGAGGGCAGCTGAAGGCTCATGTCGCAGCGGAAAATAAGAAGACACTGAATATGTCTCAAGTCAGGTGTCTCTCCCGCCGCTGTTGTGGGCTCTAATAAGCCATAACACACATCGGTGTGTCTGCTGGGCCGAAGATGTGCTTAAGTATTTAAGAATATAGTTTTAAAGACCTAAAAATGAAACCAACATGGGATGTCTCTCTTGATAAAGGCCAAAACGTGTGAAAACCAACATTTTCAGAACTCTGAAAAGTAACCCGAGTCCTAAAACAACCCAGAGAGCATTTATTTAAGAATCGATACTGTACTTCAGTAAGAAATACGACTTTCATGGCATTTTAACTTGACCCGTTTCCTTCTCTCTTCTCAAAGTTGTTGGGAGTCTTCGGGTCAGCACCCCCGATTTCACAGTGAAACCAAAGAGCCCGTGGCCCCAGGGGGAAGGCAGAGTTAGCCCCTCCAAAGTCTTATCCCAGAGAAACGTGTCAATATTTTCTTGCTATATCACAGTACCCTAAAGACCCCACATTGTGAGGATTTTGTTTCTCTAACATAACTGATCCGATCCAGTGCAGAGAGCTTTGTCCTAAGAAACGACTGTCAAAGACAGTCGGTGGCAATTGATTGACATCACTGCCACTTGAGATGGAAAAGTTGGAGCAAAGACTAAATGGAATGAAAACTGAAGAGGAAAACCTGGGAAAGGAGGCATCTGCAGAGCTCTGACCATCTCTGATGTGTCCCAGGACCCTGAGGAGAGCAATCACTTCTGAAGGTCTGTGTGTCCAGGGGTGGCCTGCACAGGTCCTGCTGTCCCGCCTCAGCCTGACCTTGTGTGGGCAGGAGGTCCAGGTGAAGGCACAGGTGTGCCCTGCCGGAGTGTGCAGGTGAGAAGCGGAGGCCGGGCGATTATTGGTGTAGGACATGGAAGGAGCTGGGAACTAAGGACCTGGCTGACAGCAGACATTTCTAATACATGACAAAGTAGATAGACCTAAGGACAGTGCAAGAAAGTTACCGAAGAGACAGTAAAAAGCAACAATGTATCATCTGGCTTCCGGAATCGCACGTCATCTGATTTGATGGTGCGCCCCTCCTCTAACATTTAGGAGGCATGAAATCACAGGAGGCTGTTCCATGGAAGCAAGACAAAAAGATCAGCTTAGTGAACTTGTCCCTGAAGAGGCACAGCAGTTGGATTTGCTTGACAAAGAACAACAGGAAGAGGATGGAAATTATAAAGTATAGATGAACGTAAAATATTAAAATAATGAAAATAAAAATTCATTGGAGTTGCTCAGTAGATTTTAGCAGGCACAGAAACATCCAGGAATTTCAGCCTGAGTCCATTGAAATCATCCATTTGGAGAAAAGAAAAAAGGAAAAATATACGTCAGAGCCCGAGACCTTTGGGAACTGTAACTCATGCCTACCCACCGATGATGGCATCGCCATGAAGAGTGGACACAGGAAAGGGGACAGAGAGACTGTGAAAAAAAATGGCCAGACCCATCTGCAGTTTGCCGAAAGGCATTAATATATACATTCTAGACGCGTGGTAAACTCCAGGGAGGAAAAGCATCAGGTATCTACATTTTCAGAAGAAGAGCCAGGAGCAGATTTTAGAGCGTGGAGAGAAGCCGTTTATTGCTGCACCCTCATCTCCCAGCTGCGGAGCATCTCCCTGTCCTGGAATCCCCGACACGGGACGCAGTGTGGTGGAAGTCAGAGTGCGACGGGGAAGAGAGTAAACTGACAATTCTTGAGCCAGGAAAATCTCCCTTTGTAACTAAAGGAGAAAGCCCCTTCCCTGGGCAAGTTCGCAGCTGGAAAAGTACCCCTACCAGCCGCATTCAGGGGACCCTTACAGCTGAAATGAAAGGTTGTGAGACGAAAATTCCCTTCCCCACATTTACACGGTGAACATCGGTAAAGTTAACTACAGAGTAAAGGTAGATGTGCGTGGAAAGACTCATTCTGTAACTTTTTCTCCTCTCTTATCAAAAGACAGCTGCAAATCGACAACCCTGTTCTGTTCTGGGAATACAGTGTCTAAGGATGTGAGCTGTATGGCAAAATAAAACCAATGCGAGAGAAAAGACAGCTAAAAAGAAAGCAACATTTGGGACAATAAAACTCCTTCTGTTTTGTCTTTAAGGACAGCTGCAGGCAGGATGAAGGCGAGCAGGGGCAGGCAGGGGGCAGAGAGAAGAGGAAGAAGTGCTCCCTTATTCTATCTTGCTGTTCCCACCAGCAGCTGGACGCGCACGCAGGGCCTTGGGATGTGCGTGGCTGCAGCCCACACCTGCTCCCCCGGGTGCACCATCGAACTGTCTTGACCTGAATAGATTAGGAGGTGAAAATGGAGGAGGACAAGAATAAAAAGGGCATGTGGCACTTAGAAATGAATCGCTGAAGCAGACAAACGGAATCCATATAACTGAGTCTTCCAGAAAACACTGAGTGTGAACCAAAATACTTGAGAAGACAGGATACAGTTTCAATGTCATTTAAAAATGCTGTTTGAAAATCCTGACAAAATTTCCTTTATTTGGAATTAAAATGCGCTTTACCATTATTTAGCACGATATTCATGATTCCAGCAGAGACTGTTTCAACCTCCAATGATTATCAAAAGCTGACTTTATAGTTTAGCGCATTCTGGCAATTAGCCTTTAACCTCCGTAATGGAACCACTGAGCGCGCTTTCACTTACAAGGGAGAATCTGCGCACCACGAGCACAAGAAAACCAACAGCCCCCCCAGTTACTAAGTGGCCAGGACAAGGACATTTTAGCCAGACTCTTCTCAGCTGGGAGCACTCCTGCTCGAGAGCCTGCCTAAACTGTAAAGCGAAGGGCAGAACCGACAAACGTGACAATGTCTAAAGCAGGCCGGACTTCAGGGTCACGTCACAGGAACTAAAATCCACTTCTGGGTACAGCAAAGCGCAGGCACAGTTTTGCTGCCTGAATGGAAGAGCGTTATTTGGAGCAAATAAACCCAGAAACCCAAGGTATAAACAGTTCGGGTGCAGTTTTTCAGAAATCTTTATTAGTTAAAAATAAATCAGTGAGAACTGAGGGAAAACATCCTTATGGGCCCCGAGAGTTTCGTGGCCAGCCTGAAACTGGCCACCTGGATGGGCGCACACGGGACATGCTCGGCCCAAACTGCCGAGATGAGAGGAGACGTGTCTGCTGGGAAGGGCCGTTGCGGTGGCCCCCAAGGCTCACCCCTCCAGGGTCCCGGGGAGAAGCCGCTGCGGGATTGTCTGGAGACCCGGATGAGACCCGGTCCCCTTCAGAGTAAGGGGTCAGGCGTTTCCAGGGGCCGCGTCATCCCGACACCCCAGGGGCCTAGGCGGCCTCCCTCCTGTCCTGTCACAGGGACCGGGGTTTTCAGAGACCACGGAGGGCAGGAATCCGTTCAGCCTGAGCGAGCCCTCAGGCGGGCAGAGCTGAGGTTTCTCTGTCATCCAGGATCGTTCCGGCCCGGATCCCTGAGCTGGCTGCTGTCTGACCCCAGTCCGTCTGCGCTGAGGTTGCTGGAAGCTCGCCTGGGACGTTTCCTGCAACTCGGTCTGATCCCGAGCAGCGGCCTGTGGATGCTCTGTGGCTGCTGCCCAAGGAAAGGGGGTCTCGGGAAAGCGCCCTGCGTCCTCGTCGTCAAGTCGAATAAACCCCCTGCCCCCTCTCAGATTCTTCTCCCCGATGTCAGCCTTCCGAGGGAGGCGTTGGGAGCGGATGATTTCTTAGCGCATCACTAGGAGGAACTTAGCAGATGATTTCTTAGCGCATCACTAGGAGGAACTTAGCAGATGATTTCTTAGCGCATCACTAGGAGGAACTTAGCAGATGATTTCTTAGCGCATCACTAGGAGGAACTTCAAAACAGGCCGTTTCGCCATGGTGCACTGAAGGGCAGAAAGACGTACGGCGGTGTGCAAACTAGAGCTGACAGAAGCCAGCACGTCATGTGAGGAAGATTCCAGACACGCCGAAGGGAAATTGTTTGAAGTGTAAGCTCACCTGTGCGTTTGTTTTCAGAAATAGACTAGATGGGTAGAGAGGCAGAGATGACGTGCTCATACACGGCTCCATAGGTATTTGACAAGTCAGAGAAAAAGGAAGACTTTCTTTGTCTTCCCTTATACAACTTATTTTTATCGAAATATGGTTGAAAAATAGAGGCGTAAATTAAAAAATAAGTATAATTATTTGCAATCAAAGCCCTCTGATGTGCTCGGCTTTTACACAGTTCTTTCACCTCGTTTTTATAATTCACGTGTAAATTATCGGGCGATTCTGAGCAGTCTGAGAAAGCAGGGGCTGCCGCACGGTTCGTTCCCGCGTCGGGCCAGACCGTCGGCTGCCTTCGCCTCTGGCTTCAGTGACAATTCACCGGGGCACACGCTTCCAGGGCCGCCGGCGTGTCCTTGGCACCATCCTTCATTCTGCCCAGGGTCTCTCTGCGACCCACGTGTGTCCTTTCCTGTCACATCCTTATGTTTTCACGCCCGTGTGTGTCCTTTCAGTGGCCTGCTCCTCTGTAACTGCGGGCCGTTGACACCAAAGTAAGGGGGACTCCGGTCGCCCTGCGGTGCCGCCTTGTGCTGTCTGTCTAGGGACGTGGCAGTAGCGTGCAGCAGAGCGTGCACGGTGTGGGTGGGCTCCAGCCCTTGTCCACTGGTTCTCTTCACGGGCCACCGGCCTTTCTTGGGCTCCCTGTTTCAGACGGATCGTGTGTTTATTTTGTCAGAAACATTTAAGGTTCACTCTGTGTGACTCCCTGTGTTTTCGTGTTGTTCCTGGTGGCCGTTTTGCTCCAGAGAGTCTTCCACATTCTGAGGACATTCACGTAGTAGTGTCCTGTCCCCTAGCATTTGTGTGGTTTCATATGTTCTGTTCTATGATTCTGATTCATCAAGATTGTGGTGTCCGAGTTCTCCAGGGTAGACACGTGGGCTAGGCCTCAGGAGTGCCCCTGTCCCCTCCCACGGGTGGCAGATCTGTTAGGGTCTCTCCGTCCCATCAGGGGTCTGTGCACCGAGCCCTAAAAACAGTCCTTTAACGACCAGGCTTCGTCTAGTGCTGCCGCTCGAGAGCATGCTCTCTGTCCTTCGTTTCCGCACGGCCACCGCGTGGACAGCCGGTGCAGGCCGCCCGGCGGGGTCCCCGACGCCAACTGTGCAGGACATGCAGAGCTCAGGCTTCTCCGTGGCTTCGGGTCTCCCTCAGGTCCGACGGGCAGGCTTGGGGAGCGCCACCCCGCTAGAGGGACCCTCACGAGCTACGCTGTCACAGGTGCTGACCACCAGCTGCGGGCCATCGGACAGCTGCGGTCCAGCATCCGCTGCACGGTCACATGGTGACCCGGGACCGACCTCTGTGTGAGGTCAGTGGTGACCCGGGACCGACCTCTGTGTGAGGTCAGTGGTGACCCGGGACCGTCCTCTGTGTGCGGTCAGGGGTGACCCGGGACCGACCTCTGTGTGAGGTCAGTGGTGACCCGGGACCGACCTCTGTGT